>CM018686.1:52830838-53138473 GCA_009363875.1 Mikania micrantha
TTGATTTAAGAAACGCTAGATTGTGGTTTTTGGTAGAAAAACCGGTGAGAAACCTAGTTCGGAGCTCATAACCATTTTCAAAGGTTTCATAAAGGCATGTATGTAATCGAGCCGAGCTGAGCCGAGCAGACCTAACTCCAGCTCGGCTATGAGAATTTCGAGCCGAGCCGAAATTACTTTCGAGCAAAAAAGCCTGGCTCCAGCTCGGCCCCTAAAAACCTCGAGCACGAGCCAACTCTATATATATATATACGTATAATATATATTGTAATATAATATATATGTGTGTGTCTATAATTTAATATATATATATATACTATTGAGATGCCCGCGCGATGCAGTGGAAAACAAAACATTTAAGTTGTTGATTTTGGCTCGTAAAAAGCATAAACCACCACATTTCCAAAAACTCAACTCTTTTAATTTAATACTAATATTTAACTAAAAAACAATTATGATAAAAGTCACAATTTAAGAGGCCATATATAGTATGACAAATGTGACATATATGTTAAGAAGTGATTCATTTGATTTGACATGTTTTTTTATAGTTATTCTTTAACACTTTATTTTTTAATGGTATCAATGTGGGACAAACTAAAAGTAAAAAAAAACATTTGTTTATGGTTTTTAAAGCTTTGTAAGTTGTACTTCATGCTATAAGAGTTGTAAAACTCTTAATTTTAAGAGTTTTTTGTAAAAGACTATTCTGTCATTCTAAATGTATTATATAGATATTAAAAATCGAGCCGAGGGTCGAGCTCGAGCTGACGAGTCGAGTCATGAGCCGAGCTCGAGCTGACGAGTCGAGTCATGAGCCGAGCTCGTGCCGAGCCAACCTTGGCTCCTACTCGGCTCGTTTTTACCGAGCTGAGCCTTTTCGAGCTTTTTTCGAGCGAGTTTCAAGCGATTCTCGAGCCACGAGCTTTTGAACAGCCATATCATAATGTGATTTTTTTATAGTTTAGTCCTCAGAGTTTTTATAATAATAAATTATGTTTTCAAAGTTTCTTAATACGAAAAGTCGAAAAGCATGTTTAGTTAAGTACCATTACGATCCTTTTAGTTTTTATGGTTTATTATTTTATATTAGGACTTTTATAAAATTTATAAAAATCTTTATTTAGTATGTCTACTTAATATTTCTAGAAGACTTTATAGATTTTGAAAAACTCTTATCTAAAATTAATTTAAATTGTGTTATCTAATAAAACTTAATTTTCATCAAATCTTACTAAAATTTCTATGTAATAGACTAATAGATTTTTATAAGGAAAAAAAAATCAATGGTAAAAAAAGATGTTGTTTGCCACTGGAATTGAACGGACCGTACGTCAACAAACACCCCAATATACATGTCTACTAGCAACGACAAATTTGTCAACTACCCCAAGTTATATTTTAAGGGTTTTGCTAAAATATACCTATTTGTAATTTTTTTACTTGTTATATCACCTCCTTAAGTTTTTTAAATATATACAAGCAAGCATGAAGCTTTTAAAGGGCCCGGGGTGCCCGCCCCTCTGTTTTTTTAGTTCAAAATGATCGATATAATAATATTTGTTGGAAAATCATTTGGTTTTTCTTCGTTTCTTCACAAAAATCCTTCGGCCCCCTCCGTATTCATCCTAAAAATCCTTCGGCCCCTCTGTATTCTTCCTAAAAATCCTTCGGCCCACTCCGACTTTTTCCCAAGCTCCGTCACTGTATACAAGTAAACCTTATGTTTTTAGTTGTAAATTAAAAAGATCCATAAGCATTTAAATTAAAAGAACTACAAACATCACAGAATCATTATCATCATCATCATCATCATCACCATCAATTCATCGTTTAAAAATCAAATCAATACGAAATATAAGCCTAAATTACACAGTCGAATGAAAACTCAAACTCTATTAAAACGACGAGTGTAAAAAACTCAAAATTAATTGAACCCAAGCATTCATTAACCTCTGCAAAAACTCTCTGCGTAAATGAAAGCTATTCACAATATTAAACAAATCAAGAAAAAGGCCCATAAGAACTCAGCGGTTCGACTTGGTTCATCAAGCAACGAACACGAATTACTTAGCTAAGATAGGCGTTTCATACACCATTACACTCGTTTTTGTTCGAGGAATTAAAGCCCTATGTTTGTAACAACGATCAGGCCTCAGTTCAATCGAATTTGAACAAGCCACAAAAAATAGTGCGGATAAAAATGTTTTGAGTAAAAAGAAAAAAAAATAAAAAAATATTAAATCGTTGAATATAACCCAAAAACATATTTCATTACAAATAAAAAAAGGTTCAACTTACAATTGTCCTCTAGCGTTTTTAGCGTGTGGAATCATTCAGTTACATTTTCATTAGTAATTAGTAACAATGGCAAGTTCGTCTATTCTACAGCACAAATTACACAAGCATTCAAGAAATCATCACCAATACGATTGCGCAAACTTCACTTTACACGCTTCATTGTCAAAAAACATTTTTCAACAGTTGCAGTTGCAACATGCAAAACTAATGCTAGCTTTAATAATTGATATACCAAATGATAAGAAATATGTTTCCTTGTGTCCATCATCACTTTAGCAAGTTCATCAATATCATTTAAGTTGGCAAAATTTGGATCCTTTGACATACTATGATGATACAATCCAAGTTGATGGTCAAGCATAATCTTTTCCTCATCACTAAAATCATATGGATTAAACCCATTCAACTTGAGTAACTTTGATGCATCTAATCTTAGGAAAGAGTCACGCAGACTCAAAGCTGCCCTTATTTTTAAGTAATTAATTATGTATTAACCTCATTGAAATGATCTCCAAACTCTTGAAACAATCTATCTATAACCGTGTTAAAGCAGTCAAAATTAAAATAATGTTGATTGGTGACTATGTTCCTTTCTGCTCAAGATCTTGAGTGAACATAATTTTCCTCCATATCCAACATTTTTATATTATGTTTTTCACATAAAGAAGATATCTTCTTCCAAAATCTTTGCTTTCAAACCATTGAAGTCACCACACATATTACTTGCTCCATCATAGTCTCTTCCTCTTATACGTTTCAAACTCAAGTTATATTTAGCTAAAAAAAGTGTCAATCGATGACTTTAGAGTCAAAGAAGATGTTTCCGACACATGAACAAGACCCACAAATCTCTCTTTGATAACTCCATGTGCATCAAGGTAACGTAAAAAAATAGTCATTTGTTCTTTTTTTGATACATCGCTAGACTCGTCTACTAATAATGTGAATACAACATCACCAATTTCATTAAAAATATATTTGAGCACTTTTTCAAAACAATGAGCAACATCCCTTTGGGTTCCTTGACATAAATATTAATTGTTCCTGGGCGCTTTTGGTAACTTTTTTAGTTCCTCATTTTGACATACGATTAGATCCATTAATTCCAAAAAAATACCTTTTAAAGCTAAGAGTTCCCCTCTCATCACGACCACGTAATGGTAATGCACATTTCAAGCAAAATCTACAAGCATCAATTGTGGCACTCAAACGAAGTTGATTTTTTTTTCATAATATCATCTTGTTTATAAAGGGCAACATTAATTGACTAATGTTGATTCACTAGATCTTCACATTTTTTAAGTGATTTGTTATGAAAACTATTAAATCTCGTGTTTTGTTCCAACTGTCAAAATATATTGTCGTAAATGCATCACGTCCACCTTTATTGGCGATTCTAATCCCAACATAATCTCTACATAAATAACAACATAAACCAAAAGTTTGTATGCTTTTAAGCTATACTCTAACCCATTACCATATCGTTCAAACCAAGTAGGTACCAAACGTCGTTCTTTATTCCTTTTTTTCTAGAAAGTCATGTCTACGTGGTTGACAAGGTCCTTTTAACCAATATTTTCTTCTTATTTCGTCTCTTTGATTTGGATGATAATCTAATATTCTTATCCTATCAACGGGATCCAAGAAAGCTTATCTAAGTCAACTAATTTAGGCATAACATGAATGGAGATAGGGGCGAGAGAAATATTTTGTCGAATTTTCATTTGTAGATGTTCACTTTTCTTTTTAAAAGTTTTTACATGACTCCTAACTCCTAGGAAACAAAAGAAATATATATAAACAATCAAATTAACATTAACAATTAAATTATAACAAGCATTCAAATAAAATAAACAAAATTGTAAACATATAGAGCAGTTTTTTTTTTTGAACGGCAATTTGGATCACTGACGGGTCATAGACCCACCCGATCATATCCACACCCTATAGGAGGAAACCCACCATAGGTGAGAGAAAACCCCCTAGCGTAGCATGAAACCCCTATTTTGTCCATGTCAGGACTTGAACCCGTGACCTCCCCAATATTAAAACCACAGGGTACCTCCCCTCAACCGCTTGAGCTAAGGATCATTGATTATATAGAGCAGATAATGATGCAAAAATTTGAGGAAAAATAAACAAACAAACAATTGGATTACAAAAAAATAAAGGGTTGTGCTAATTGCACCCACATTTGCACCTTCACTTGCATTAATTGACACATGTCATTAATGATTACCTATTATTAAACTAAGATACACATTTATTATATATTAAATATGTAGCTTATTAATTAATCATTATTTAATATATTATTGGACATAAATCAATAAATAAAAACTATATTTAAATTAAATAAATAATAACCATTTTATATTTAAAAATATTACCAGTTTATCATATTTGTAATAATTTAAATTTTATAATTAATAAAACATTTAATTTATAACTTCATATTCAACAAGTTTTGTTATTTAATCTTTGTAAAATTTGACGTGATTTATATAGGTTTTCCACTCAATTAGTTCTTTATTAATTATTAAATTTTTGGAAATTTTAAATTAGTTTTTTCATTAAATATTAAATTTTAATTATTACAAAACATGCTAAATTAGTAATTTTCTAAATATATCAATGGTTATTTGTTTATTTAAATAAATTGTTATCATTTATTTATTTATATCTAATATTGATATTCAAATTAATTATTAAGTAATAAATTATATATGTAATAAATAATAAATGATTAATTTGGTTTTAATGATAAGTAATAATTAATGATATGCAACAATTAATGAACAAATATTATTGGATAATTAATCAAAATAATTAATGCACTAAGTAGGTTGGTGCATTTAGTAACTAGAGTTGGTGCAATTAGACTCACCCAAAAATAAATACACGACAAATATTAAAAAATAACTCATGGAAACTTGCAATTCAAAATGAAGATGGAAGGCGAGTGGTCACCAAAATAAAAGGGAAGGAATTCGGTTTTGGGAACCAAAACATCATCTGGTGCATTAATATTTCAATTTATGGGCCCCCCAGCATGCCCCACTTTCATATAAGTGTGTAAGAAAAGAATAAGCATTCATTAATTAAATTAACATTTATTAATTACATTATATAAAAAGTGTTGACACATTGTTGAAAAAAATTTTAAAAATGAAAGCATAATTTATAACTATTACATAAAAATTTTTTAAACATGTTTTGAAGACTTTATGTTTTTTTTAGAACAGCGGTTGATGTAACGGTATAATCGTTGCCTCAGAGTGCAGTGACTGGGTATCGAAACCTCAGTCTTACACTCATGGTACAGTTGCAGCGGTGTGTTTTTCAGTGACATTAGAGAGGCTCTCTCATCCTATGATTGCAGTGGAGGCTTCACCCAACCCTCCTGACAGGCCACGTTGGTTGAACAATCACTCGTCAACCAACTGTTACAGGGAAAAACCAAGTAGAAAACTTTAACCTTGCCGCGTAAAACCCTTTTGGCTTTGGACACATAACCGGGTGATAGGCCATGTCGCGCGTCGTTGTCATGTCTAACAAAATTTTGACAACAAGAGGAATTGAACTCACAGCCTCTAATAGGAAGGCGGTGGGACCTGATGATATCCCAATTGAAATATAGAAATGTTTGGGGGAGACGACGGAGTGGGCTGGTTGACAATGTTGTTCAACATTATACTAAAAACTGGTAAAATGCCAAACCAGTGGAGTAGTGTTTTAATCCCCCTGTACAAGAACAAGGGAGACGCCCAAGTTGTGGAAATTATAGGGGGGATAAAGTTGTTGAGCCATACTATGAAACTCTAGGAAAGGGTGATCGAGTCAAGATTAAGAAGAGAAACTCAAGTGACAGTAAATCAATTTGGATTTATGCCAGGAAAATCGACAAGAGGCAATACACATCCTGCGAAGATTAATGGAGAAATACAGGGAGAAGAAAGAGAGATTTGCATATGATTCATCGACTTAGAGAAGGCGTATGACAACGTACCATGACAGGTGATTTGGGATAGCCTGGAGAGACGAAGTATCCCCCAGAGGTATATAGAGGCAATCAAAGATACATATGCAATTGCTAGAACGAGCGTGAGAGCACCAGTGGGAGATATAGACTTTTTCCAATTGAGGTGGAACTACACCAATGATCATCATTGAGCCCCCTCTCTTTGTAGTTATTTTGGATGAATTGTCAAGGTCTATACAAGAGCATATCCCATGGTAGTTGCTTTTCGCAGATGATATTGTGTTAGTGGCAGAAAAGGACTTGAATGTGCGGTTAGAAGAGTGGAGAGATGCTTTGGAGCATAAAGGCTTACGCATAAGCAGGACAAAAATGGAGTATCCATACTGCAATTTTAGCGGGACAACCGACGATGTTGAAGACGATCAGTTGACTATTGAAGGCCAAGAGGTACCACACACTACAAAGTTTAAATACCTAGGCTCGTTTCTACAAGATGATGGAGATATTGATAGTGACGTGGCTCACCGGGTACAAGCAGGTTGGAAAAAGTGGAGGGCAGCAGCAACAAGCGTCATGGCCTATTAAGAAGAACCAAACAAGAAAATTATAGACAACGGAGATGAGGATGCTGAGATGGATGTGCTGTCACACAAGGCTTGATCGGATAAAGAACGAGGTTTTCAGAGAGAAAGACAGACGGTAGTAAACATGTCGGACAAAGTAAGAGAAGGAAGACTGAGATGGTTCGGACATGTGAGGAGAAGAAACCAGTCGGCACCTGTACGAAGTATAGAACTTCTAATGGTGGAGGGGAAAGGGGAAGGGGTCGACCGAGTTTGACATGGGATGAGCAGATTCGCCAGGACTTGGCAGAGCTACATTTCTCGAAGGACATAATCTATGATAAGAGTTCGTGGCGTCGTAGAATAAGGGTGCACGATGGATAGATATTACTCTAGGATTTAGGTTTAGAGCCCATATTTGGTTATGTGTTGTTTGTAGTATATGCGCTGGTTACTGTTATATGATTTGAGTTCTATATTTTCTATGCTTGGTTGCGAGATGGGGGTTTTGTCGTGTTAACTAGAAATGTTCGTTTGATTGTTTAAGTGTTTAAGGATACTTATATGTTTGCTTGATTGCATGATATAATGTATTAAATGCATGGTTATGTGTTATTTCTGAGCCTGTTTGGTTTTGTGTTGGATATGAGGACATAAATGGGTAGGTTTCTTTTTCATGTTTTGATCAAAACCTTTGTGCTACATGTTTGTGCTTTAACGTGTGGTGGTGTAGCTATATGTGTTTCCTCAAAAAAATTATTGATAATAAATAAATAAAATAAAGAAAAGGAGATTTTTGAGCTGGGGACTCTTACAGAGTAGTCTCTCTATTCTATTCGTAGATAAGTGTAAGGTGTGTCTTTATCTTTCCCTCTTCAGACCCTACTCTAAACAGGATTCTTACTGGATATGCATGTTGTTGTTGTATGTGTAAAACATAAGTTTAGTTAAAATATGTAATGTACATGGTTTTAGTTACATAACTTTTTGTTTTTAACCTTATTAAAAAACACACTTCTAAAATATTAAACTATTATAAAACATAAAAAATTTAACACAGGTTTTAAAACAGAATATTTAAAAAAACAAAATTTAAAAAAAATAGTGCTTAAAGAAATAATATAATTATTTTATTACTAAAAGTATTAAATTATACAAAATTTTAATCATATTTATATTAAAAATTATCTTATATCGTTTAAATTTTCATTCTTGACTATTTAATTATTTTTATTTAATAAGTTAAATACAAAGGTATCAACACAAACTTGCTATAAACAATAAAACAATGCAGAATTCTTGCTTCTTGGTAGGGTTTAGGGTTTGATGTGTTATATTGAATAATATTACATGAGAAATTGAGAAAACTTGTCATGCACGTTACTTCGATCACCCCTCTATTGATTCGATCACCCGTAGCAACTAATCATCACGATGAGCGTCCGGAAGGTTGGCTTCTTCCCCCAGAGCGCACCCAATCTGCAGGTTCGTCCGCTACTCGGTCCGCTATCGTCGGTCCAACGGCATCTCAATTGCAGGCGGATATGTCTGATTCCTTCAGCGCCTCCGCAACTAGATCATCGTCTAGCCGGATTGTACTTGACACATGGCTGTTAGTGGCTTTTGCTTACTGGATGAAGCGGGACAGTTTCGGAGCACTAATCACATCTGATCTTCGAGCTACAGGCGGCCATGATTTGGCACAATCAATTGAAGCATCGAATGATGGTATGAAAGATTGAGGGTTTAAGTGATTTGATTTGTCATCTGATCATCGAATATGTATTATAACATTCAGTCGCGACCCATAATTTTTTTTAATAGAGGTCGGAAATTTATGGAAATTTCTCGGGGGATTGTACGTCGTCAAGTATTTCATTTTTTGGACCGATTCGAGTTGGGTCGGGTCATGTTATCAAAAAAATGAAAAAAGTAAAGTAAATCAAAAAACCATTAGATTTGTTGATCCTATTTAGGTCAATCATTCGATCTTTTTGGGTCAGATAATGCATATTAATTAGGTTATTTGAGTATAAATGTTATTAGTTTGATTTTCAAATTGTTTTAAATTGAGCATCAATAGTATTATGAAAATTTCATGAGGGTCGGTGTCAAAATTTTCATGAGGGTCGGTTAAGATAAGATAATATATAGAACATTTAAAAAAAGGTTCATAGGGTCGGTCGACCCCATAAAAAGTGCTAGGTCTGCCACTGGGTACATTGACTTTGTTCTTTTCTGATAATATACAATAACATACGTGTTTTAGTGATGCAGAAGCCGAAGGTCCATCGCAAAAGAATTTAAACCTGTTAAAAACAATAAACAACAAAGGCTGATCGGCGTGCTTTACAGGAGGCTCAACGAGCTGCAAAAGCTTCTGCTAGTGGTTAAGTTGTTTGTTTTTAACTAGTGTATATATGTGCTTGTTATATGAAATATGTTGTTGTCACTTTTTTGCAGTAGAAATCGCTAGTCGTTAGTCGGTCGGTGGGATGGGGACTAGGAATTAGTCGGGATTAATCGGCCAACTAATCGGCCTAATCGGATAGTCGGGCCTAGTCGGCCTTAGGGGACTAACGATTAATCGGGCTAGTCGGGGATTTTTACAACCATGCTTTTTTGCTTGTGCTAGCAGTTTTTTGCGTCAAATTTCGGTTTTTTTTTCGATTATGCATGTTTGTGTGTTTGGTTGTTTTGTACACCTATATGTGTGTTTGTTTGTTCATGAGCTGGAGTTTCCCTTGGAATATAGATAAAGTTTGCCTACATCTCACCCTTCTCGTACCCTACAAATAGTCATGATATATTGATATGAGTGAGATTTACGGGGCATGACAGTCGTTATAGTTCTCTATGAACTATGATTTCTGGTAGTGGACATGAAATTATACTTGATTAAAAAGGTATTTAGGTTTATATGTATTTCTAACTGTTTTATGTCTAGATAGTATGTTAATATTCTATTTTGTTAGACCTGAAATTATATGCCTGATTTGTAACATCAATCTATATTCCTATTTTTTCTTTTTGATACTTAGGAGTAGACCCAACAATCTTAGCCCAAAGCAAGGGAAATGGGTTGGTTTGAGTGAATAAGTATTGTTTTTTGGGTAGAAATAGGTAGCATCATAACATAAAATGGGTTGAGATGGGTAACTCCTTAACACAATCCTCGTCAAGATGGGTAACTTAAAAACCATGTAAATAGAATGGATTCAAATGGATAATAATTATTATAATATATTTAATGAAAAAATAACTAAAAATTATTTAAATAGACTATTTGTTTACTTATAACTCATTTTGACTTTAACTAAATTGAAGTTGTTTAAAAAACAACCCATTTAGACTCTAACTGATTATACTTAAAACTCATCCTGATCTGAACTGGTTCTTACCTGTTACCCAACCTGACCCAACACGCCCGCACATTTTTCCCGACTTACTTAGGAGTTTTGATTGCCTATTAGCCACTTCCTAAGCTTGCCTCTAGTTGTAAGGCCTAACTCTAATGTATTCTAGCATTCTATATGTAATTGCCATCTTTTAGAATGTGTGTTGTTTAGAAGCTGCAAAGGTTCTAGCTTCTTTGTAGATATCAAGTGTCTAGTAATTCATTATACATTTGGTCATAGGTGACTTGTATGATTACACGACTAACACCAATGTATTAATTTTATTTTTCATATTCTATCAGATCCATCACAAACAAGTAAACCAGTAAAACAAGCAAATCAGAAAGAAAGCTGTTTATTCTAGTGTGGTTCATGAGAAGAAATGTAAGCCACCAGGAAATGACAAGAAAAAAAACTTGCAATTTGATGATGAAACTCGTGTTGAAAACGTTAACAAACGATCGGTAGCCAAACAAACCGAGGCTAGAAATGGAGTCGATTTATTTAGGCACTTACCACAAGAGCGTCGGACTCAGCTTTCTGATCTTGGGTCATTGTTTTTCCGAATTGATGACGTGCATCCTGCTGTTTATAAGGTCTGCAATGTTAACTTGTTTATAATTTGTGCTAATCGTAAACCGGAAGCTGTTGCTTGTATTGTTCATTGTTGGAAATTAAATAGAGGTTGATCAGTTTACTAAACTAAAAACAGATCCCATTAGCAATCAAGTTTAAGAATGTTAAAGAGACAACCAAACTTTGGCCCCCAAAACACTTTCTGATATGGAGTTTTTAGCTTTAGCAACTAGTGTTTCAAATGTTATTACAAAAATTATGTAGTTCCAATGGTAAGGGTTGTCTACCCCAATTGGGATAAGGGTAAGGTTTGTCTCTATCCTTCGCCTCCAGACCCTACTGAAGAGTGAGAATATACTGGGTAAGTTTGTTTGTTTAATTGTTTGTTACATTGTTACAATGTCAATCTAATTTCTTGAATATAATGTGTTATAAAGTAAAAAACAAACAAACAAACTTACCTAGTATATTCTCATTCTTTAATAGGGTTTGGGGGGGAAGGATGGACACAAACCTTACCTTTATCCCAATTAGGATAGAGAGGCTGCTTCAAAAGAATTCCCGGCTCATAATGTGTTATAGAGTATTCAACTTAATCAACCTATTTGAGCTTTTATTATTTTTATCCATTAGATATAAAACATAACTAGATTCGGTCATTCATAAGTAAACGGGTCAAAATTTCCCTCGCGGGTCATCTAAAACTAATGATTGCGTAATGGGTTTTCCCCAGGTTGGTTTACACTTAGCTGCTGGGGACATAAATACCTGTTGCATACCAATGCTTCAAGCATTTCAAAAAGTCATTGAGGACCATTCTACACAACCAGATGGAATCCTAACTATGGATTTAACTGCAAAGATCATAACCTCAGTCTCATTTTTAACTGAATGCAGACCCCTTTCAATCAGTATGGAAAATGCAAATCGTTTTTGAATTCTGGTGTATTAGGAATATAAACTTGGCCAAAACCGATACAGAGGCGAAAACATTTATGTTCAGACATTGACCATTACATACAAACAAAGATAGTTCTTGCAGAAACAAATAGTCATACATGCAGTTACAAAGATTTGTGACGGTGATGTTATACTCACGTACGGTTCATCATCTTTAATTGAAATGATTATGTTGCATGCTCATGAACTCAAGAGGCAATTTCGAGTGGTAATAGTTGACTCGCGCCCTAATCTTGAAGCTCAACGATTGCTTCGTAAGTTGGTTGAGAAGGGTTTGAGTTGTACATACACTCACATAAATGCTGTTTCTTATATCATGCATGAAGCTACAAAAATCTTTTTAGGGGCTGCTTCTGTTTTGTCTAATGGAACAGTTTATTCAACTGTTGGAACTGCATGCATTGCTATGGTGGCACATGCTTATCGTTTGCCGGTTTTGGTTTGTTGCGAATCGTATAAGTTCCAAGAAAGGGCTCAACTTGATTCAATATGTTTTAATGAATTAGGTATGTAAATGAACTTTTTTTGCTGGATTTTTTGATTTGACCCGAATGAATGTCACAACCTCTACTTGTTGGGCTGATAAACATTTGTGAAACATGTTTTTTTCAGGCGATCCAGATGTCATATCAAAAGTTCCTGGGAGAAAAAAAAGTTGTTTGGATGATTGGGCTAAGAAGAAAAATCTGCAACTTCTGAATTTAGTGTGAGTTTTCTGTCAGTTGAATTAAAGTGAAGATATCTTATAAGTTATAACTATTGATTTTGGATATGTAAAACTGTAACAGGTATGATGTGACTCCTGCGGATTATGTCTCGACGATAGTCACCGAGTATGGAATGGTAAGTATGGATTTGGAATAGGCCATTTAACATACAGAGTTCAACATTTTTGTTGGTTTGAATGGAAATGAAGTTTGACCATAAGTCTGTTAGGTGGAACTGAATTTAGATGAACACACATAATTTATATTGATGGTTAAACTATACAAACAAATAGTAGAGCTGGATAAATAGTCATCCCAGATTGATAAACTTTAGTCCTGGTGCTTTGGTTGACCCATAATTGCTTAGGGGCTTTTTGTTTACATCTGAATGGGTTTGAATCTGAATCGTTCATATTCATTTCAGACAGTTTTGTTAAAAAAAAACACATCTGAATGGGAGGTAACTTCTGAACAAAGCTCTGAATGATTCAGATATAAGACCATGTTTGAATAGGGTAAAAAAGTAGGAGACGTTTATGCCCCCAATCTTTTTGTCTCACGTTGCCGCCGAGTCCTCCTCCTTGCTACCTCTGGCTCCTCGCGACCACCGATTTGGGGAGGTCACCGTAGATGGATAGAAGCCGGAAGTGAGGGTGCAACCGTGCGAGATTGAGAGAGGATGTGAGGCTGCCGACGTGAATGAGATTGGGATGTCACCGCCGGTGAGGTCGTGAAACGAGGGTGGGATGTCTAGTGTTTAATTTTAAGGAGGGTTTTAATTTCAAGGAGGGTGTTATTTTGCATTTTCATTGAGAGACTCAACCAAATAGTCTTAGCTGGTTCAACACTTACTACTTCAGAGACTCTTAATCATTTACACATTTTATTGATTCAGCACCTAATGGTTCGTACGTTACCAAACAACCCTTTCCCTTTTTCAAAATAATAGTTAGATATGGTTGGTATGTTAATTACAATCATAAATAATAAAAAGAACAAACAAATAATAGAACAGGATAAATAGTCAGCCCAGATGGGGATAAACTTTAGTATTGGCGCTTTGGTTGACCCATAATTGCTTAGTTTTACTTTTTACAACATAAAAGTTAGATATGGTTGGTATGCTAAACACATTTATAAATAATAAAAAGAACATTTTTTTAATATTAGATAATATATGACTTAAAAAATACACTTTTGGTAACTTTTGACTCATGTTGATGTTAGGATTTTAGCTCATTTTTGTTTTTACATATAGTAACTTTGTAATTGATTGATTGATTCTTAAATAATTGTGTCAAAATGTCATCTCTACCTCATAGCACCATTCTCAAGCTGGGCTCATTATAGCTGATTGGTAGTGCTACATTGTTTTTCTGATGAATTTATTAAAATCAAATTGAGTTTAAGGAATTTTTAATTTAAAGTAAAAAGAAAATAATGCATTCTTTTTATATGAATTCTTGATTCCGGGTTCATTGCATCCATACATATGTATGATCAAAATGCATATATGTCTGGTGACAATTTTGATAACAGCTTGGTTAACAAGCAGTACATATAGGTGGCAAGAAGTACAAGTCAGATGGGTTGATTAGGAGTAAGCCCATAAATGGGCGGGTTGGGTCGGCTTGGATAATGGGTCAGAATGAGTTCGGTTTAGGATGGGTGCGGGTTAGAACAGATTTTATATTTTATGCAAAATCAGTTTGGGTCCTAATAGATTGTTTTTAAAAAACATCAATTTGGTTTAAGTCAAAATGTGTTAGAATTAAACAAATTGTCCATTAGGATAATTTTTAATGATTTTATCATTAAACATGTTATTAATCATTATTAAACTTTTGAATCCATTGCATTCACATATTTTATAGCTTACCCATATCTTGACCCATATTGAGTTCAAGAATTACCATCTAAATTCATTCCGTATTATGATATTATTCATTTTAACTCGTTATATAATAATTGTTTACCCAAACCAATCCATTTCTTTTGATTTGGATGAAGATTGCCACCTCTAGTTAGGAGCAAAAAACAGACGAAGTCTGAAACAAGTCATTTTCTTTCCGATAAGTACGAGAATCTTTCAACCTGCCAATACCATGCTAACCAAATGAGACGAGTTAAAACACATCTTGTGTTAGGCATGTGTTCTTCAAAGAGTTAAAGGCAGAAACCAATAGAAGTTTGATAAACATGTCATTTCTTGTTTAAATCATATATTTGCTTAGCTCATTTTTATGCATATAATTTGGTGCTTTGTATCTAAACTTATTGATGGATGATATTTCAGATTCCGCCCACAAGTGTGCCAGTGATTGTAAGGGAGTTTGGACAATCGCAGATACTAATATAGAACACCACCGGTCGGTGAGGGGTGCCTAATGGTGGCGTTCACCATTTTTTTTAATATAGAACACCAAATCCCTATCTTGGATCATTTGTTGATGATTAATCAGAGTTAAACTACTTGGCTGCAGGTATTTAACATGCAGAAATGGTATACATACATACATACATATATATAATACTAGTTACTTTTGGAAAAAGGTTTTTATTAGCTGATTGAGTACATGCATACTTGATCTTTAAGTTTATGTGTGTAACCGAATGGAATGTCTTTATTTTTTTGTGCTTATCTCACAGAAATGCTGCACATGCTTGAAAAAAAACAAGAAAGAAAGATAGAAAAGAAAAAAAAATTGCAAACAAATGCTACAAATGAAAAAAAAAAGAAAAAAAGAAACGAAAAAAAGACACACTAGCTTGGACCTCAAAAACCAAAACAGCTATATTTAACTGCTTTGGTTACTTGAAATCTGAGACCGTTACTTTTACTGTTGGTTTTTCAAAAGCCTAAAACAGCAAAACCGATTAGAAAAGCTGTCACAAACCGATAACGGTTCGGTTAACTTAGTTTTTTTTTTGTGCACCCCTACTTGGACCAATCAAATGAAAGAGGATATGAGATAGTTAAAGTTAAATATGATTGGTGGCTGTTGCCGCTTTACCGCTTACCGTCACTTACGCTCTAATTCTGAGTTCATTTAAGTAGTGAAAAGAAACAAAATGAAAGGAAAGAAGAAACATATTTGTGTTTCTGAGTTTTATTTAACAAAGAAAAAAAAAGGAAAATAACACGTGTTGTGTTCCACAGTTTCGATTGAGGAATGAAAGGGAAAGAGAAATAAGCAAAATTACTTTGTTTTATTATTTTTGATTTTGAATGAAATAGAAAGAAAGATTTCCATTCATTTATTTTCATTTCCTCTTATTTCATTTTTTTTTTCCTTTCAATTCCTTTATGTTCTCTCCGTTAACAAGTTCGGAAACATAGCATAAGGTCGCGGGGGGAAGACGACTTTGCCCAAATCAATTCCCATCATTTTTATTTTTGGTTCCAATCAAAACATGCCTTACACCATTTTGTTTTTCTGTTTTTAATAGAGTAAATTGGTATTTTCCTCCATGTGATTTGGATGAATTTGTCATATTCATCCAAATTTTTTTTGGCCAATTTGACATCATGGTTAACTTCATCCATTTAGTCAAAGTTTGAAGGCATTTTTGTCATTTACAATAAACCCTAAAATATATATTCAATAAAAAATGTGTTAGGCACACATGTCATCTTCCTACAATACTTCATTTTTAATTTTCCGCTTCTCTTTCATGTTAAATACATATCATATTAAATATATTTTTTATACATTTTTAACTTAAAATTTTTTATAATACATTAAAAATACTTACAAAAACCAAACTGTTATACAATAAGAAAATTCAAAAACAATTTTTTAAAATATAATGTTTGAAGAATAAATTTTAAAAAACTTAGTATTTAAAAATAGTATAATTATTTTATTACTTAAAGTATTGATTATATAAAATTTTAATCATATATCATATATAAAAATCATCTTATATTGTTTTTATTTTAATTAGAATATGTTTTTTATCCAACTTGTGTATACACAGGGTAGTAACCTAGTAAAACAAACATGTAACATATTAATAAATGCATATAATTTTTTTCTTTTGATATCATATATTACATGTCAAACATTAAAAAAAGAAAATAAATTAATGTTATATTGATTTTCACGAATATTTAATTTCTTAACTCGGTTGAGTTTTCCATAATCTTATTTTTTTTAAATCTTTATTACCTTTTTATATAATCTTGTTACTTTTATAAAAAATACACCATTGACAAATTAAGACCGGGCGTTATTTCCATTAATCAATTAAAGATGACATTACTTGCATTGACAAATAAAAGTGGACATTATTTTCGTTTACAAATTAAGGTTGACATTATCAAGTGGCTTGGTAAGCTTCCTCACTCTTCCATGTGTAATTGAGATTTCTTAAGGATGAAAAGTTGATAATACTTTGGTCAGCGAGATTTTTTTTATGGGTTGTTATATTTAGATATCTTATAATTTTAATTTAACACTTCTACCCAACTATCTGGGTCGTCTAGGTGTATTCGGACAGTATAAGAGGGAGTTATATGGTTTGTACATACCTATACGACATGTATTGCTCCCTGAAATTCCTCCATACTCTAATCTCACCTACTAAGTACTGGCGTACATGCCTGTACACATGATGTATTGGTCGTATTGGATGTCCTTAGGGATGAGATTTTAGCACCGAATACCGATATCGTATTGGTAGATTCGGTACCGGTAATGACACTTTATTTTCTCATATTTAGGTATCGGTACTAATCGGTACCGCTACTAGTAAAATACCGAAAGTTCCCGAATTGGTACCGGTACAGAAATATAGATATTTTTTTTGTTTTGAATATGAACATTTACCAATCTAATATGGTTTATAAAAGATTTTTTTTCGTTTGCAATTCGTTGTTTTGTAAACTTGATTTTATTATAACGTGTTCATATGATGCATTCATATTTATAGATTTATTATAATGTAATTATGTCATAATAAAATCAATAATTTAAGGGTTAATATTTTTCATCTTCATCTCAACAAGATTTTAAAAAACGATACCGGTACCGAAGATACCGGTATTGATACAGATGCCGAATCGATACTGGTAACCGACACCGTACCTATTTTTTCTGTACCAGCATTGGTACCCACTTTTCTGAAATTTCTGTACCGGTATTTTCTGTACTGGTATTTTCGGTACCGGTATGGTGGCGATCTCATACGACCCGTACAAGCCTGGGATGACAATGAAATCATGTTACAAAACACGAAGTCAACTCTTTTACTCGTTTTACTAATTATAGATTATATCGACCGAATTCGTTTCCAAACAAACTCGGATTTATACCGTCAAACCAAAATTTATTATTTTGACACAACTCGTTTTCAAACAAAATTTATATTGATATGTGGATCAACTCAGCCTCACTATTTAAGAACAAAATTTACATTAAAACGTATACCAAATCATATTTATACCTACACGTATATAAAAAAAACACTTAGAAAACTATTATTTTATTAAAGTTAACAAACAATTAATACTATATATATATAATATAATATAATATAATATAATATAATATAATATAATATAATATAATATAATATAATATAATATAATATAATATAATATAATATAAAGGATAAATTCGAGTGTTCGAATTGACATATGAAAAACTAGAAACATTTATATAAACACAGGCACATAGAAAATTGTTACTTCCTTAAAAGTTAATGAATAAAAGTTTTATGGAAAAATCAGATTATCTGTATTATATTAAAAGTTTAGAAAATCAAGAGGTCAAATGGACATTTGAAAAAATAGAGGGGTCACTACCCATATGGGTGATGACCTTTAAAATTTGATTCAAAGAACTCGAAATTTGATTTGAATCTTAATTCAAAAATCATCAATTTTAAACTTGGTTTAAATTTTCAAACCGAAATTCGATTCAATTTGAAATTTGATGTCGAATTTCTAATCAAAATTTGAATTTGTGAGTTTTTTCAATTCGATTCGAAATAGAAATATCTATTTATATATTTTTTACATATACAAATAATTTAATATATATATATATATGTATGTATATATATAGGGGGATGATCCTGAGAAAACTATCATATTTGAGAAACTAAGAAAACCATGATCTAACCTTTCATCCAAAAAATCAATGGCTATAATTTGATAATGAATTTTGTAATTAATACTATTTAAAATATGTTGAAAATATACCAAAAGGGTATTATAGGGAATTGCTTTAAAGCAAATTTTAGAAACTATTAAAACCTGTTTTTGGAATTTCCCCCAAATCATTAGAAGTTACCACAATTAAAAATTAATTCGCTGATAAGGAGAAGAAGGTGACGACATAAGTTTATATCGCAGGTGTTTTAATCAATATATAAATAACATATTATATAATATTTATACAATATATTAACATCATATGTATATGTTTTATGTTTATATGGATAGATTAATGTTTGAACTGATGTTCTATGTCTGATCATTGTATATTTTGACTTTTAGACATCTTGTTATATGAATTTTTACTAACATTTTTTATTTTACAAAATCAAAGATTCTATTAAATCAATATTTTTATATAATATGAATCAAAATATAAAATAAAGAACAAAAAATACGTCATACTACGTGTTACATATATGTAATCATATAATTTATTCGTAAAAAAATAAAAAATGAATATCAAGGGAAAAAAATGTAATATTAAATGTTACATATACCTAATTACATATATGTAAGCTGGTTACTTATATACCTAATTACTTAAATGTAAGTTGGTTACATATATAGCTGATTACGTATATGTAGTCAATCAAACTAAACAATGTAAGCACATATGTAAGCTAATTACATATATGTAATCAATAACACATATTAAAACAAGCACATAAGTAATATGATTACATACATGTAATTATGCCTAGTGTAAAGAAAATGATGAAGAACACTAGGTGTAAGCGCAAGTAATATGATCACATATATGTAATCATACCTAGTGTAAAGTCAAATGCTAATTTTTTTTTTGTGAATAATAATTGCCTTATATTCCTCATGTAATCTTAAAGATGCAAATATAATTGCCTTATATTCATCATGTAGTCTTAAAGATATATTCAAAAACATATGTAGTGGAGGGTATGAGAATAACATGATTTTTATTTAATTTGTTTAATTACCTTGTTTATTATCATTACACTAGAAGATAAAAACCTAATTTACATCTCAGATTAATTTTTTTGTAACAATGGAATATAAATAAAAACTATAAGTTATGGTTAATTTCTTTATATTTATATTTGAAAGAGATTTTTCCTATGGTTAAAAAAATTTGAGATGCCAGAATTGTGCACCTCTTGTTGAATCTCCTCTGTTGTCGCATTTCGAGTTATAGGAACGACCTAGGAATTTATTGACTTTGTTGGATTTTGTTGCCCAAAGCTAACTACTTTTAATTTATGATAACTATATTCAAAACTGATGATAAATGGCTTTTGAATTTATCGATATGATATCTCAATTTATAACTATATTCAATTCCTTTTGACGAAAAGAGAGAAAGAGAGATTTAAAATATTTGAATTAATCTTAATTTAATTACCTAAATTAATGGGAGTAAAGATTACTTAAATGCCCGAGTTTTTTTGTTTTTTATAGAAGTGAGGGTTTTCTTATCAACCTTACCCTGTATATATAGGAAAGTGTACAAATAATAACCCACTCTTAAAGCATTAACCCGAAAGAACCTGTTAAGATGAAGCCAAACCTTGCAATTTTTTTTAAACATCATTGTAAGACATCTACAACACTTTATTTTATGAGTTTGCGAAAATTCATCACCGTTTGAGACTTAACATCGTTGTAAGTTTTAGGCCTAAAACAGTTACAGTGTTGTAAGTGAAAAACTTACATCGATGTTACGTCTCAAACGGTGATGAATTTTTGCAAACTTATAATGGAAGAAAGTGTTGTAAATATCTTACAATCATTTTAAAAAAAATCCAAGATTTGGCTTCATCTTGACAGGTTATTTCGGGTTAATGCTTTAAGAGTGAGTTATTATTTGTTCATAATCATATATATATATATATATATATATATTAAGGTTTGGCTAAAAAATCATAAAACCATAAAAAGTGTGAGAAGAAATTTCAATCATTGATCTTGGATTTGAAGGGCTATAAATGTGCCACATCAAAAAGAGATTTTAAAAGGAAATTAAAATGGCTGTAAGGGTATAATGGGTATTGCAACCATTGTTGACTTTTTATAACTTCTCTTTTTTTTCAAAAGCTCATAACTTTTTCATACGTAATTATTCTATAAAAAATATTACCCCATAATATCAAGAATTTTTATATCTTTCCAACGAGTATAATATTGATACATTAAAAAACAATTAATTTGGGTGTTGTATTCAACTGAGTGTTTTTATGGTGTTTTTTTAATATGTTTTAAGAAACTGGTTGTTTATGGTTTTTTTCGTAGGTTAATGAAACTAAGCATTTTATGATGTTTTTTGAATGCTCATAAAACACTTTGATGTTTTTCACTAAATAAACAAAAACGATTACAAATTTTTATGGTGTTTATTTTATGTCCCTTCTAAATTTTTCTCAGATAACAATATTTTATGGTATTTTTATCTTGAAAAATACACATGGTGTTTTCATTCAGCAAATGTACATGTTGAATACATACATTTGTTTTATTTTGTATATAACGTGGTGTTTTGCGAAATTTAGTGTTTTGCGAAATTTAGTGTTTTATCGTAAGTGCATGAAAACTAAACATTTTATAGTTTTTTTGATGTTCATAAAATTACTTGTTTTATAGTGTTTTTTTTACTGAATAAACAAAAAAGAAAAACGATTCTTTATGGTGTTTTTCTAAATGTTTTTTCTTATGTTCACAATTTTCTACGAATAACAATGTTTTATGGTGTTTTATCTTGAAAATACATGCTGTGTTTTTATTCAACAAATACACATAAAAAAATGCCATAAAATGCCCCTATGTAAAATTATGTAGTTTAAAAACACCAAGTGCAAAATTAAGCGTTATTATTTTGTTTAGTGTTTAAAAACACCATAAACATTTAGTTTCGTTATGCAAAAACACCATAAAGCAAAAACACCATAAAATCAAGCATAAATGTGCTTTATGGTGTTTTTCAATACATTTTATTCGATAATAGCATAAAACGAAACTTAAAAAACACCAGGTTTAAACTTAAGTGTTTATGGTGTTTTTAGTATTCAAAAACACCATAAAATGCTCTATGGTGTTTTATGTTCTGCTAGTAGTGTTCAAAAACGCCATAAAAACGCAAGTTTCATGAACATCTAGTTTTGTTAATTTTTTTAATATAGCAATATTATACTCGTTAAAAATGTAAAAAACACTTGATTTTATGGTGTAATTTTTTTTTAAAATGTTAACGTGTAAAATAGTTACAAACGTTTAAAAAAATGGATAAAGTTGCATGTGGTTAATATTAAAAAAAATCATATTAAATATTATGTTTTAATGTTTTTTTTTTGTTTTTTTATTTTAAATGAAAAATCATTTTTATGATTTAAAATAAAAAGAGAGAAATTCCGTTTTAATATTGGCCTATAGCGACGACTTCTCGTCGCTACTTTTTAACTTTTTGCGATGACAACGGTAGTGACAACAAGTCCGGGCAATTGCGACGAATCAGTAGAGACGACCTAGTGGGGACAACATGTCGTCGCTATAGCCTATAGCAACGATTTCTTGAAGCTATTGTGATGACTTCTGTTGTCGCCAAACTTGGTTTTCCAGTTCACGACCGATGTAAAATTTGCGTAAAATGTTACCTTATGATATTGAAATAAAAATAAAAAATTTAAAAGTATAAAACATATTTAACAAATAAACATAATAAATGAACATAAACAAATTAACTTGATATTATAATGAAAAATTCACATTTTTATGCATTTCAAACAAAGGGTCCCCCAATATCCTACTAATCATGAGATTACATAACCGTCGTGAATATTTGCATCAAGAATTTTTAGAGAGTTTAAACCATTGACATTAAAAGTAAAGAATTTTGAATGACGGAATCATGATTGGGAGCTTTCCTTTTGTTAAACGATGTAACCATTTTTCATAATATTTAGTCATTCAAAATTCACTAACTTTTAATCTCGATGGGTTTTTGTACACAAACAGGATTAAGAGCTTTCCTTTGAAAACGATACATGTAAAAGAGGGCTAGTGCTGAAGATTGATTTAAAATATGCACGCATGGAAGCACGTGGAATAATTAGGTGTCACATTTGAATTTTTTTCCTATTTTTGTGTTCTATTTGACTTAGTTGAAAAAGTAGATCCGTAGATCCTATTTCTATGCAAGGCTACCCATAATTTTGGTGCATGTGTGAAGACACTTGAAAACATCGAGGGTAGATGTGAGAATTGTTTAATGGAAATGGATAGAAGGAGATAATGCATGTGGCTCTTGCAATTCAGGAAATTCATCAACATGCAACCTATTAGTGGGGCCTAAACGTCAAAAATTAATTTTAAAAAATAAACTAGGCTCTTTTGCAAAAAAAAATAAATAAATAAAAATTATCACACCAAATATTTAAAAAAAATTAAAAGAGAGATGATGCATGTGGGGATGATGAGTTGGAGCTAAAAAGAAGAGAGAGAATGCATGTAGAAAGAATGAGTAAAAAACTAATGTGGCAGTGATGATTATGATACATGTGTTAAATGCATCTGCTTGCATTGCGGGCAATCTTATTGGACGTTAATCTGGTTAGAGGTTTAACTGGTCTTAACAGATTTAATAACGTATCAAGATCAAGCTAATCTTTGATTTTTTTAACATTATTGTAACACATTTAAAACACTTTCTTATTTTATGAGTTTGCGTAAATTTATCACCATATGAGAGTTAACATCATTGTAAGTTTTTGGCTTACAACAATGCAATTGTTTTAGACCTAAAACTTACAACGATGTTAACTCTTAAACGGAGAAGAATTTACGCAAACAAGAAGAAAATGTTATAAATGTGTTACAATGATTTTTGAAAAACGAATAAAGATTTAGCTTGATCTTGACAGGTTAACACAATAAAGAGGTTTATGTATACTTCCACCCTATAAATAATATAGAAAATTTTAAAAAGTACAAATAAAAAATTGGTCGAACCGTCGGCTGCCGATGGAACAACCCGATTCCTTCAAAAATGGTTCAAAGCACACACCGAACCACTAGAGTTGTTGAATCCTAGTCCAACTGTCCGCTTAGATCCATGTTTAAAAACACTACATATTGGAGGTGCAGGTCAAAACATTTGAAACACGTGAATGTTTTTTTTTAATTAAAAAGCTTTATGGGTAAAAGATAAAAGTGCCCTTAAATAGATGGAAAGTAAAAGGAAAATGTTGATGAAATCAGGTGAATGGAGTGAAATAGGAAAAAAACTAAACCATAATATCTACATGACAAGAAATTAAGTTTTTATAGTAAAATAACAAATCTTATAAACTAGAAGGAGAGGAAAATAACAATTACCTATATATTTAATTATTTAGGTCTCTATTTTTCTTATTTTTAGTTTATTTAATAGAGAGGGTTTTAACCTAGTTAATATAAGACACAAAATAATCTAATTGAACAAAGGATTCCCATAAATATGAAATAATGAGGATAAACATAAATTAAACTTCCCGTATGAAATAACCTTATTCATGATACATCACAATTTTGTCTCACAACAAACACATGAACTGGAAAACTAAAACGATACTGGTCATGGGGTTCGCACCCAACACACACACACACACATACATACATACATACATACATACATACATACATACATACATACATACATACATACATACATACATATAATCAATAATGTTGGACATAAACATTGTACTCAACAACAGCATCACCGGAGGTAGTATTGAAAGAATAAGTGTTTGCAAGTGCATATCCACGTGCAAACCGAAAGGCCCCACTTCCACCAACGATCGGGAACTCTCTAACCTTTGAGAAAACATGATTTGACCCTAATATACTTAAAGTGCTACCATTGTACTCACCTTCAACAAAAACATAATTCAAATTCATTAGCAATCCGATGTCATTTAAATCAGCAAATGCATACATCCCTTGAGCTCTTCCCACAATCTTGGAGGTCAGTTCTGGACCCACTGTCAACGGGTCATCGATCACGACCACAAGACCAAAGAAGGTGCTGGAGGTGTTGGTTATTGAGGCCCTGGCCACCGGGAACGCGGTGGGGTGGTCGCCGGTCACTATGTCGTGGAAATAGAAGTGAAGGTGAGTTAGCTTTTGGTTCTTGAAATCTAGTGGTTCTGGTGAGAGTTTTCTTGAAAATTGATGGGATCGTGCATCAAGGAGGTGTAAGAATATGAAAAGGGTGAAAATGGCATTTTTGTAATTTGGGAGAGTTTGGGCCATGTTGGAGAGAATTGAAGATGATAAGAGAGTGAGAGTTGTAGATCAAATGGTTTCGTCTGATGAAGCATGAATCAGTGGTGGTGTCTTTATAAAGAGAGAAGACAGAAAAAGAGTTAATGTCACATGTGTGGAAAATTTATTAAATAATTAACTTACTCTTTCACCCTTGTGAATCACATTTTTAGTCAACTAGAGGAGATAGAGAGTCATAAGCCAAAATTTTTTTTATCGTTATGTTTCGGGCTAAAAATCTGAGTCGAGTGAGTATGAGTAGCAATTAGCGGGTACTCGAACATGGGTAGCTTCGTTGCACTGCCACAAGCTACTTGGGTAGCAACAACCGGTAAAATTTGCCAAACAAGCAAATGATGAAAAGGTTCAAGGCTGTTTAGGGTTATATTACAGGTTATATATAATATATTTTTAAGTAAAAATAAAATGTAAGAAAATGTTTGTTTTATAATTTTTTTTTACCAAACAACTTTTTTAGCGTTACCCTCGACTTATTTTACTTGAGATCTTGATTTGAAGTTTCGTGTATATAAAATATTTTTATCAGTTCTGCTCATGAGTTTTTCAAGTTATGAGTTTCCTCTATATAGGTGGGTCTGGTCACTTTGTTCTTTTCTTTTGACCTCAAGACGATCTTAGATAACCGAGTGTTTGCAACAATGTTTTAAAAAGCGGTTCGAACCAACCGTTTCAACCGGATGCTGTCAACTAATCCGATGCGAAAGAATCCGGTATTATGCATGTTCCTTCGATCGATTGTGTCGGCGGTTTAATCCGGTTTTACCGGTAAACCGGTATTTGTGTTTTCAAAAAAACACAAAATTTAGGCTTTTAAGCGATTTTCGGCTTTTAAGTGATCGTGAACTTGATGCATTTAACACGGCAATGTCATAATCCTATTATGCATTTTTATTTAAAAAAATTATTAAAATTTGAGTACTTTTGGATTGCTTTAAATGAATTTGAGTAGTTTTTGAATTGTTTTTGAATGAACTTGTGAACCTTTTGGAAACTTATTTGAGTATAAGTTATATTTTATATAATTGTATGGTTAATTAGTGTGTCTGGTATAACTCGGTTCAACCGGTTGAACCATTTTTAAGCAAATTTTGGTTCAACTAAAATACCAGTTTTTAAAACATTGGTTTCCGATAAAAAAATATCTACACAGTGACAGCTGGCAACTCAAAAGGTTAATTAAGTTAGGGCACGTCAGACGGAGATTTGGGAGATTTGATTGGTTAAATAATATGGATGGGACCAACCGTTGACATAGCAACTGGCAGACAAAATATAAACACATCTTCCATACATCCTTTTCATTTTTTTTTATTACGGGGACCCACTTGCGTGGTAAATGGTGTTTTCAAACCCGGATTGGATCGGTCGGTCGGATTTAGATTTGGTGTCAAGAGGAGGCCGTTATGTGCTTGGAACCGTTTTTAACGAACGGGCCGGTCGAACCGGGAAACTGGGCGGCTGAACCGGTTTTTTAAAAATATTGTATATTTTTTATTATATATATATTTATATAATATTTATGAGTCATCCTGTTCTTAATTCTTGTCCAACCGATCCGACCGCTGACCTATAAAGAGACCGGTTTACGTCCGATCCGGTTTTAAAAACATTGATTTTATAATTAAACTGGTTTTTACCAGTTACGCGTTGCGGCGGAAAACCCACGTACTATCGCAAAGGTGACATGTTATGAATATTAAACGCATACAAGAAAACACGTCACAACAGTTTACACTATGTTGTAGAAGCCCTATTTGCGGTGCACGTATATAATGTATATATGTGTGGGCCCTTAAGGAGTAAAAGTAAAAGTGCACTAATTTTAACGTTATTTTAATTATTTTGTGAAAATAACGTTAAAATTATTGGGATGATCAACTTCAAACGATAAATTTGAGCCGGTGGCTCTTTCGGAGCAGCCTCTCTATCCCAATTGCGATTGGGGTAAGGTTTGTATCTATTCTTCCTCCAGAACCTACTGAAAAGTAGAAATATACTGGGTAAGTTTGTTGTTGTAGAAGCCTTAAGGCATACTTGTCATAAAAGTAACCGTTATGCTATTGTAAACCCATGAGTGCACTACACTAACGTAAAAATACGTGTAAAAAACACAAATGAAAACACAGATAAAAAGGTAAGCATAAAAAACAAAAAATCAAAACATTAAAAAATTTGCAATGAAAAAACCTTAAATATACTGTTCAAACATTATTATACTCTGTCGTAAAAATGACTGTTACTTTGCTACAAAATCAAAAGAGTACATCAACATATAAGTATGTGTCAAAAACCTTAATGAAAACATAGACAAAACGATAAGTATAAAGAACCCAAAATTACAACATTAAAAAAAACGTACCATGACAGAAATGTATTGTGCGAACGTTTGAGGTTAAAATAAAATAAATACAAGTTTAATGATTAAAATGAAATAAATATAATTTATTATTCTTAAGCTTCCTTTTTTAATATAGTTTTTTTTTACGTTTGTTGGTAAATAGCTTAAGTTTTCTTGATGACTAATATTAGATAAGTGTATATATAGAGATTAAATCTTTTGTAACATTAGTTCTTGATTTTTTGTTCATTATTAAAGAGTTGAGTGTTGTCTCTCAGTACTCCTATGTTTGTAAGTTATACGATTGGATTGTTTGCATTGTTTGGGCAATAATGATAATATTTAGCCTACGTGAGGCAATAATGATAATGTTTTAGCTTCCATAACTTCAATCGTGTGTTAAAAAAATGACCAATATGGAAACAATTATAACTTACCATTTGTTAGCTCTTTTTTTTTAACATGTATTTTTTTTAACTTATATCTAATACATAAGAAGTATATCGTTTATAAGAGAACAATTAAGTTACTACCTTCCAAAGGTAACAATTTTCTTTTTCTTTTTTTTTTACCATTAGGGTAGTCGGAGCTGGAAAACAACCGTTGTTTTCGGTGTGAGCGGTGCTGCGGAAACTCTTCGGGTAGAAGACACCTACCACACTTAATACAAGACATATAATTACACCCTTTGATGCCCACTAGTTTGACAATAATTGATCTTGTATACGTCTTGTAGTTGACATATACGAGGAGTATAGACTTATATAAGGCATATAGTAGTTCAATTGTCAATGATTAGAAATTCTGACAAATAATGATTGTCCCTCGATCTATACATCTCGTATGTGTGAAGTGTGTGAATTTAGTGCGAGAATAACAAGATTCATAAAAAAACCTTGACGGAGAAAAATGTGTCTGTCATGTTCATTAAATGGCATGTGGGATTTGCATATCTCCATTATTCCTGCATATTATTGTTTATGAAAAAAATATTAGGGTGTCAATTGGGTTTAATATATTAAGTATTTGTTAATTAAGTTTATTTAGACTAATACATGTCCAGTAGTTGACATTTGGCAAAATAAAATAAAAAAGAGGTGAGTTTTTGGTTTGTAACACGTCAACTTGATTAATATATAACCTACAAAATACAATTGTCAAAATCACAAACTTTCAACTGGTAGAGAAAATGACATTTTGCATAGAACCCTTCTTGCATTTCATAATCTTGCTCATTTTGTTCATGTGCTCATCAACAAATCCAACACCAAACATAGTGCTCATTTTAAAGTCTACGTTATACCAAGTAAAAACAACTCTTAGTTCTTGTTAGATTTCAAGTTTTTATCTCAGATCATTCCTTAGAAGAAGTGCATCATCAATAGACCCTGCATCTTGACCTAAAATAAAATAAATGAGTTGATTTGGGTAAACAATGTTGGATAGTTTAGGGTAATTGAATTAATTCAGTTGACGTGTACGTATTCTGGAATAATCTATACAAACAATTATGATATTTTGTGTTAAAATATGTAGTATCATGACCTATAACGAATTGAGATGGGTAACGACTTAATACAATGTGGGTCAATATAGCAACATAGAAACAATGAGATTATGGTAGATTCAAACAGGTAATAATTATCAATAATATATTTGATTATAAAATCACTAAAAATTATGCAAATAAACTATTTGTTGACTTACAACCCATTTTAACTTCAACTAATTGATGTTTTTTAAAAATGATTTATTTAGGCCAAAACTAATTTTTCTTATAAGTAATCATGACCCGCACTCATCCTAACGTGTCTGAACTCATTCTGCTCCGTTACCCAACCCGTCTATTTTTTCAGGCTTAATCATCAACGTAAATATATGCAAAAATAGTGTTATAAGGCCATTGTTTGGAATGTAAACCCCATGAAAAATAGTGTTAATAGTCTATTTTGTCAGACTCACCAAAAGGTTCCATGGCAAACATAAATAAGACGAGGCAGTGGATCTCCTTGTTTAAGACCACGATAACACTGAAATTCAGATGTGGGATTGCCATTGAAATATAGATTAGGAGATGATTTTATGCAACCATTAATACATCTACTCTATTTATCAGAAAATTTCATTTGATTATGGATTTAACTAAAAAAACTCCAACTCAAAGTACTCAATGCCTTCTCTATGTTTATTAACTTATGACTTTTTGAATGAAATGTTTAAATATATGTTCGGATTAGCTTTCCCAAAAAGACTTTTTCAAAATGACCAAAAAAGACAATATCATATTAACACCATTTTAAGGTTATCGGTAGCGGTTTTGTGGGTTGCGAAAATGGTGGTGGTGATGGTGGAGGTGGGTGGTCGATGGCGGCGATGGGGGGTGTTCAAAAAATCCGTATCCGAATCCGAATGATATCCGAAAATTCGGATTCGGATACCTATTTTGGAAATATTCGGATAGTTCGGATATCCGATATCCAAATTAGTTTTATTTTTCGGATATTCGGATACTTTTTTCGGATATCCGGATAATTTTCGGATATTTCGGATAATTTTTCGGATATCCGGTTAATTTTCGGATAATTTCCGGATATCCGGATAATTTTCGGATATTTGGGTATCCGAAATATATATTTTTTAAATTTTTTATTTTTATTTTCTGATTTCGTATATCTGAAATGGAGATCCGAAATTTCGGATTCGGATGCTAAAAATCACTATCCGAAATTTTCGGATATCCGAAAATGAACACCCCTAGATGGAGGTGGCCTTGGTAATAGTGGGTAATAGTTGCGGGTGGTCGTGGGTCGCGGCAGTAATGGTGCGGTGGGCGGCAACGTTGGTGGTGGCAGACGGTGGCGGGTGGCGATGGGTGGTGGCGGGTGGTGATGGTGGCTGGCGGTGACGGGTGGTGGTGTCAGTGGGTGGTGGTGTGTGATAGATTGTGTAAAAGGTAAGAGTGATGGTAACTTTATACTTTTATGTCAATAAATCATAAGTAACTTTGAAAAGACAAAATTTTTAGCTTCTAAAAATCAATTTATTGTTCAAAAAAATCATTCTGAAAATTCTTTTAAGGTTTGACAAACAACTTATTAACTTATTGTCAATAAGTAGTTCTGAAATGAAATCCCAAATAAACCCTTAATTAGTTCATGACAAGAGGCCCATCAAGAATGCTTCTATCCATTTGCCTAAAGCGTTTGGCTAACATCTTGGAAATTACCTTGCATATAACTCCTATTAACTTTATGGGTCGGATAGTGTTAATCTTTTATCTTTTTTTGGGTATTAAAGTGATGAAAAAAGAACTACACTCTTTACTGATTCGACTCTCCTTGTGAAATCTAATGGTTGGGTTATTTTCACGTGTTTAACTTAGTCATTTACACAATTTTTTATTATAAAAATGGGTGGAATATGATTACTTTTAATTTGGTTGTAAATTTAGGCTAAGCATGAAAGAATACAAAATATAATGTTTAGGATGCTTGGAATGCACAAGAAAGAAAAGTCAAGAGAATCATGTTGCAAAGGAAGCTAAATTATATAAATCAGCAACTAGTGCATCCACACAAAGTCAGTGGCAACTAGGACGCCAGTCGACATGCTTTTTCGGTTTTTGTTGGTTTCTTGACCTATTTAACCCAACACTAGGGGTTTTAGGGGACACACCTTTTAAATGACTTTTGGTGATTTTGTGATGAATAAAAAAGACTTGGGAATCATTCAATAAACATGTCAATCTTAATGGGAACTTATGAATCAAGATCAGATCAAACCTTTGATGATTTGCATGCATAGAAACTTATGATTGTTTCAGGGGTTGAGTTAGTGTTGGTCAATATGTTTAATCTAGTTTTCTCTTAATTTGGACATGGAGTTGAATCAATGATTCAATGGTTGTTGGTTGATTTAGGTTTTTGTAGTTTAATTGTTTTTAAGAATAAATTTGCTTTAGATCCAGAATTGAATTTTCATATCTTTCAATTTTATTTTTTTTATATATGTTTGCTTGTATGCATGTACATTTATCTGCTGGATTATTAAAATGTTGTCAAATCGGGTTATAGAAAGTGTTCTAATATTTATATACAATTCCCATCAGTTATACATTATAGTCATGTCAAATCAATCAGGTCATAAACACACAACTTTTACTCATACAATTTTTTAAATACTTTTTTTAACAATAAAAAATGCTAAAAAATAGTTTACTTTTTTTTTTTAGAACGGCGGTTGTTGCAATAGTAAGAGCGTTGCCGCAGAGTGCAGTAACTGGATATCAAAACCACAGTCTTACACTCATGCCACAATTGTAGTTGTGCATCTTTTAGTGGCATTAGAGAGACTCCCCTATGATGCGATAGCAGAGGAGGCTTCGCCCAACCCTCCTTACATGCCAAGTTTGTTGGAATCGAAGATTCGTCAATCAACTGGATCACGGAAAAACCGGGCAGGAAGCTTTAATCTTGTCACGTAAACCCTTTTGGCTAGAACACAAAGCCGGGTGATAGACCGGGTTGCACGTCATTGTCATGTCTCACAAATTTTGAAAACAATGGGTATTAAACTCACATCCTCCAATAAGAAGTGTGGGCCTCTTAACACTGCACCAAATCTAGCGGACAAAAAAAAAGATAGTGGTACTTGTACATTGGTGTAACAATAACCCAACGTACCCTATAAAAAACACTAACTGTAGATGATAGATTTTAATATTGTCCTTGAATTTATTTGACAATTTTGAATTTCTCTCCATTGGACAACTAGTAGATCTTTCATAGTTGATCAATTTAAGTAATCCATCACCCACCCATGACATATAAATGCTACTTGTTAAAGTTGACCAAAGATATGGTGGTAAATGAGACTATAAAAAGGATGATTCTATTTAAAAAGGAAAAGGAAGAAAAAAAACTTTAAAATTCCATCTTGTATTAAAAAAAAAAATTGAACTCAAGTTTTTTTTTTTCCAAAAAGAACTTAAAAAAATCATGTTCAAGTTTAGCATGGGTGTAAAAAGGTTCGATATATGCATAATTTACTTGTACATAATAATTGATAAATTAGATTGTGTCTAGCGGTACGTGAGCACCCGAATGACTGGGGTATCACATCCAGGTCACATTGCTCGTACCATTACAGAGATGACATGACACATGCGTGACGGGTCAGTTGTGAGCCTTATCACATGCGTGAGAAGAAAAGTAAGTTAAAATAAGAAGGGAATGATAGATTGTGAAGATGATGATGTTTAGACATGTGTATATGAAGAGGAAGTGATATGAATAGTCGTGAATACAAAAGGAGGTGATGATTACCAATAGTCTTAAAAGTTAGGATACGAGTGTGAAGAAGCAAATCAAGCATAATCTCATATAAGTTTCACACATTATATAATTTGAATTAAAAATATAAGCATAATTCATTACAATTATTAAAACCAGTTTTCAATTTTAATCTATAAAGATATTTTCTCGTTTTCAATTGCCTTGTAAGTTGATACAAGAAAAGGATATACATGTAAGCTAAAGTCTAGCAAGTGGATAACACTAAATATAACAAAAGAAGAAAATAAATGTAAGTACAAGTGGGACATCTTTCTAAAAGTAGTACAATTATAAATGATATAAATAAAAGTTATATAAAAATGTAAATCCCAATTTTCAGCCCATTAACAAAGTTCCATAGAATTATACAAAATCAATAATTGCCTTCAAATTTGTGGTTGCAACTTGCAATTAAAATATTAATCAATAGTCCAATACAATATATTAGCTTTGCATTTTGTCAGGCTTGTGTATTTAACCCATTAAGTGAATACCCAAATAAACTTGTACCTTGGTCCTTGGACATTTAGGGCCGTTAAAAAAAATTCTTATCTGAATCCGGATTCAAAATATCCGAAAATTTGAACCCGAAATCTCAGTAAGTTCGTATACCTGGAATTTATGATTCAGATACCTGTTCTGAAAAATTCTGAATAGTTATTTTTTTCGAATAACTTTCGGATAATTGGATAGTTTTTTGCATATTTCGGATTATTTTCTCATAAATTTTCGGAATTCGGATATCCGAAATATAAGTTTTTAAAATTATCCTTCCAACTTGTGAAAGGATTTGAAAATCCTTACAACTTGTGAAGGATTTCAACGAAAGTCGAATCTTCAACGAGCCATAATCATCGAATCACTTCTTGTTATCCACTTATCATCGAACACATAATCAGGTTGCCGTCCAATATACTCGGTGCTTCCAATAAACCTTTCATCATCAAACACATAATTATGCCCATCCTAAAACTCATGTTACTCAAATCTGCCCACGCATACATCCCTTGAGCTCTTCCCAACCATGTTGAGTTGGGTTTGGGCCCCTCGGTCAAGAAGTTGTCCATCATGACAACCAACCCAAATAGAGGGATTTAGCCATTTAGGTGTTGGTAAGTGGTAACGGGTAGAGGTGCACAAATCGGGGTTTTTTCCAACCGGTTTCGGTTTTGCTCAACAAAGCCAAAACCAATTCCGGGTTTTGACTGGTTCCTACCGTTTTTTGCGGTTTTAGTTCCTGTTCGGTTTTTTGCCGAATACAGGTGGAACCAATTCTAGTTTTTCCAGTCCCGGTTTTAATTTGTGGGAAAACCCAAACTCATTTGTGCCCACCGGTTCAGGTATGACCGGTTCCGGTTCCAGTTTGAGTTGTTGGTTCCGGTTTTGGTTTTTGCCCACCTTCAGTAACAGGGGCTATAACCACTCAAATGGCGGTTGCATTTAAGCCTTTGACTACGTCGTGGAAGAAAATGTGGAGGTGTTCAGTGACGAATCCATATTTTTTTATGAGGGTCGAAAATTTTTTATAATTTTTTGAGGATATTTATAATTTTTTGAGGATCAAAACATCTACGAATATTTTTTTTAACTAACTTTTTATCTTAAAAAAAACAACTATCACTTAAATTTTCTTAACAATTCCTATTATGCAAATTTAAGAGGGAAAATTTATAGTTTTAACGTCAAATGGTTGTGTTGGCATGCTGATAGTGATAAGTTTTTTTTAGTTGGTATTCTCGCGTGTTTCCTATCTTTTGAGGGCGTTTATTCAAGGTCAGACTCCGTCAACCGTCGTGAGAATCCTTACCCCCTGATGCGCAATAACCCCGTGGAATTGATAAACATTCGCCCCCCAACGGAATCGAATATGAGATAAACCCCAAGCTCACCATTCATCAGGTGTCATTCAAACTTGCCTCCAGATTGATTCAAACCCGACCTCCAAATTGAAAGTTAAGAGCTCTAACCATTGAGTTGGGATTTCAGGATGCTAATAAGTGCTTATTGCATAAGCGTGTGTCACTCATGGACCATTTTTTTATAAACTCATAAATGATATTTAACATTTCTAAAAGAAAAGTAAGTTTTAAACTTTAAAATTAAACAAACTAAACTTATGTTATAAAAAAGTAAAAATAAATTTTGTAGATTTTTAAACTTAATCGACATTCTAAACTGAGTTAATATATAGCATGATAAATAAAAATAGGGTATTCTGCGAATTCAGCCTATTGGTCGTGGTTTCACCTTGTGACCAAGAGGTCATGGGTTCGAGCCCTGTCAGGGGAGATTTAAAGAACATCCAGGTAAAAGAAGAAATCTTAAGCTTAATCCCGGGTTCTGGACCAATGGGGGGGGGGAGTTTACCCATTACAGAGGGTTCCTGCGCATCTGGTGTGGTCTTGTCTTACCTCTGCACGGTAGGCCCTGTTAAAACAATATACGTGATGTAAATGATCGTTGCCGTTCAAAAAAAAATAAAATAAGGTAAATTAACTGACACTTGCATGTATTGAAAAATTATTTATTTATGAGTAATATTAAAAAATGATTTGTTGATAAAAGTGTGCATGAGTTGGTTTTTGGTTAAATCCGAACTCCGGAATTTTGGTTTTGTGTTTTATAGCCGGATTGGGTTTGTTTTTTCGGTCATAGGTTTTGGGTTTTTTATTTGAATTTGATTTCGGTTTTTATAGCCCTAATTATGGACCTTAAAAATGAAGTATATTCGGTTTCACATACATACAGTTTTACATGTAATAGAACGGATATTCGGATTTTCGGTTCTTGTTTTAGGCAAAACAAAAATCGATCCAAACTTTTGGTTTTTAAAAAACTTACACCAAACTTTCTGATTTCTATTTGGGTTTATTTAAATTTGAAAATTTTGTTTTTGAGTTTAGGGTCGTTTTTTAGGTTGCTTCCACACTCCTATTTGTTGTTGATGATGATATAAAGTATACTATAGTAGCTTACGAGACTAATGTACAGATTAGGCCTGGCAAAATGGGCGGGTTGGGTCGGGTTGGGTAGCAGGTCAGGACGGGTTCAGGTCAGGATGGGTTCGGGTCAGGACGGGTTATTTTAGAATAATGTCATTTTGGTCCGGGTTAGAACGGATTTTAACAAAAATAGTTTCGGGTTAGAACGGGTCATATACAAAAATGGTCAATTTGATTCGGGTCAAGACGGGTACTAACAAAAATGGTAAAAAATAGTCGATTGGATTCGGGCCATAACGAATTTTGAATGACTTTGGGTCAAAACTGATCGTTTTTAAAATGAAACTTTGAAGTGTTTAATCACGATCATATTATACACAAAAATTCAAACCCAAATAGTTCACCATAAAAATGAAGCAACACGTCTCGTAAGAATGTCGTAAGAAGATCCTTTGGTGTATATTGCACTACTAAAAAGTTAAAAGTTATTTGAAGTATTTAACTAACATAAAAAAAAACATGATTCTGAAAAAAGAAAAATATTTTTCATCAGCTCATCAGATGATTGCTCATCATTGATGAAGAAGAAGGAATCAAATGTTCAAACAGTCGATTAACCCAGGCATGAGGCACCACCCATCCTGACCCATCCTTGTATTTTGTGTGGCCCATCCTAACCCGATGGATTTTACTGTTGCTTCCATTCTACCCATTTAAATCCATTGCAACTTTTTGTTTAACCCATACTAACCCATTATGTTTCAATAACTACCCATAGAGACCCAAAATAAACTACTTGGGTTTTTTTTGCCAGGTATAGTACAGATAACATCCCAATAATTTGATGCCAATAAGCTAAATTAGACGAATTCAAATGTTAACACATGTTTATTACGTTAACCGAATAATTACATTTTATTACTTTGGGGCTCACACTAAAGTATGGTCCACTTACATTAATAAAAATAAGAAAAAACATACACCTTTAAATTTACTTTAATGTGGGCCACAAAGTAATAAGATGTAGTTATTCGGTTATCGCAATAAAGAAGGGTTAACATTCGAACAATTCCTATATCTTATTACTTTGGGGTCCATATTAAAGTAAATCTCAAAGTGTAAGGTTTTTTGTTTTTTAATTTATGTAATTAATGTATGCATCATTTACATTAATTAAAAAAGAAGAAAACACTTATACATTCATATTTATTTTAAAATGGACCCCAAAGTAATAAGACGTAGTTATTCGGTTATCGCAATAAGGAAGGGTGTGGTTCCTTTGTTAACCAATGTTTATTGCGTTAACCGAATAACTGCATCTTATTACTTTGGAGACTGCATTAAAGTAAATCTAAATGTGTATGTTTTTTGTTATTTTTTTTTTATTATTGTAAGTGAGCCCTACATTAATTTTTTATTATTTAGATTCACTTTAATGTAAGTCGCAAAGTAATAAGATGCAGTTATTCGGTTAACGCAATAAGAAAGGATTAATTTTTGATTATCTTCCTATATATATATATATATTTCAATTCATGTTATAAAAATAAATTAATTGATGTATGAGTTATGTGTAATAAAAATAAAAGGCATATTTCTATTCATGTTATAAAAAATATATTTTTATTCATGTACGTACAAGTAGGGCATCCTTCTAAAAATAGATGTATAACTTATGCGTAATAAAAATAAATGTTATATAAATATATAAAATGGTAAATACCAACTTGTAGTAGACTAGTAGCACGCTAAAATCCGGAGAATTATACAAAATCAATAATTGCGTTAATTTTTGAGGTTGCAACATGTAATTATAATATTAGCCACTAGTCCAATCTAGTTTGTATTGAACTAATGAAATCAAATTTTCTTTAGATACTGTTAAAAACATGGGACTTCTACTATAATCAATAGTCACATAAGCTATGCATATTTGTTAGCAAATTAATAAATTCTAGTGATATGTTGCATCTATTAAACTTGAAATTGTTTGAGTTGACCCAACAACCCAACCCGATATTATAACGTCGAGATTAATAGTAAGGAGACTGAATAAGTTGAATCTCAAAGAAAAAATTTACGAATCCGTCACTATTTGTTGTTGTAACTCTTGTCAATTTTCTTCAACCACTCACAATCAACGTTCTTCACACCATCAATCACCAACTTGTAAGTTTGTCTAGGTCAGTGATACACATTGGACGATGAAGGTAGTTGTTGTGTCAGTTGAACTGGTCACCAACGTGGCAGTTGGCCTAGCCCAAATACACTCTCTAGTGGATCTGGCTCTCTATTATGAAAACTAGGTAAGGACCTAGGGTCTTATTTTTAGGGTCTCATTTCGAAACAATTTTTGTTCTGGTATGATTTTGGGCTTATATTTTAGGGTTTATTACTACTTATTGATTAGCAAAGATGAAGGACTGAAAACCAAAATAAAACTCTTATTTCTAGTATAGAGCAAATTAGTTACGCCTAGGCAAGCAGTATAGGAAATGAATCAACAAAAGATCGCACAATTTGACAAGGGAACAAAAGTATCACAGGGACTAAAGTCAGAATGCCATTTTTTGAAGATTAGGTCACTCAAAGAGGTTGAGGCGGCCTGCTCTCTAGGGTTCCAAATCAACAACACATGTCGAGCAGTCCGTGTTGGAGGCACGCACCGGATGATCTGAGTTGCCGACATGCGTGCCATTTGGTTTAGCAAATGTGTGTTGTAGGTGGCGGTAGCAATGCCAATTGATGGGAGCAACTAAGGGTGTTAAAATAAAAAACCAAAAACCGAACCGAATTTTGAATTTGGTTTTCGGTTCGGTTCCTAACTGTATTCAATTCCATATTCGGTTTACGATTTGATTATTGGTTCCGAATATTTTTTGAATCCTATTTATTCGGTTAACCGATTAAACCGAATTTAGATATAAATTTATCATTTTTATTAATAATATATAAGGTTGAATTCAATTGAATTTGGTTTATTCGTACTAATTTTAACCGATTTATCTGGTTTTTAATCGGTTGAATTTGGCTTGTTTGGTTTTAAATGAAACTGAACCGTACTAAATTCTGGTCGGATGATCGAATTCCCAATATGGTTCATTTCAATTTGGTTTTTGGTTGAGCTAAAAATATTCAAAAGGATGACCTAATTCCCGATGCGGTTCATTTCAATCTGGTTTTTTGTTGAGCTAAAAAAAATTCAAAACCTTTTAAACCATAAGCTGAACCGTTGAGAACCCTTGGAGCAGGTATGATAAACTCAAATTATATTACTTAGTTTTAGTCACTCAAATTCTTTTAGAATTCAAATACCTTTGATAAAATACATTTTTTTTTTAAAATACCAAAATTTCAAGTCTAATTCAAACGAACTTCGTGAACCAAACTTTTGTAAATGCCAGATTATTTATTGAAATATCTTAAAACATACATATACATCATAACCTTATTTTGTATAACATTCATTTTGTAACAAACCCCACTCTAAGTGGAATTTTTACTGGGCACGTTTGTTTTATTCATTATTCTATAACATGTAAACAAGTTTAGATAAAAAGCATGGATGACAATAGTAAATTAGTGCAGCACGTAAACATTGTATTCCACAATAGCATCTCCATTGGTTTCATTGACGAAAAAAGTGCGAGCTTCAGCATAGCCACTAGCAAATCGGAAAACACCAGTTCCTCCGACCACCGGAAGCTCTCTCGCCGGAAGCGTAACAGGGTTCCGGCCCAATACACTCAAAGTGCTTCCATTAAACCTTTCATCATCAAACACATAGTTGTTGACCATCATAAAACTCATGTTACTCATATCTGCCGACGCATACATCCCTTGTGCTCTTCCCACTCGTTTCGAGTTGGGATTGGACCCCTCGGTCAAGAGGTTGTCCATTATGACAACCGCCCCGAATCCAGTGGGAGAAGTGTTGGTAATAGGGGCTGCAGCCACTCGAACGGCGGTTGCATTTGGGCCCCCAACGACGTCGTGGAAGAAGAAGTGGAGGCGTGTTACGTTCTCTCTTTCGGGCCGGAGTGTTGATGGTGGCAAGCTGGTTGAGAAAGGTTGAGATTTTGCCATGAAAAAGATGGAAGAAAGGATGAAAAGGAAGGTGGTGGAGATAAGATTGTTGGCCATATTGGTGTTAAGTTGAAATGAGAATTGATGGATAGTATGTTTTTCCTTTGCATGGTGATTTGGGTATTTATAGTTGAATGAATGTATGAAATGTCAAATAATATGCAAGATTGTCAAAGGGGTATTAATTCATTATTCATTATTTATAAAATAATTAGTTTTATTATTTACTAATTATCTAATCATTTAAATTCTACTAACTAGCTATTAAATAAAAAATTAAATATTAACCAAGAATTATTTAGTTAGAAATTATAATAATTATTTATAATTACATTTAGATAAATATGGTAAAATATATTATTTAGTATTATTATTTATTAAGAAAGAGAACTAACACATAAAAAAGAATAAACAATTCAAAATATACAAGTTAGTGGCTTCTTGATCATGCACAGTTTCCAGCTTTAATTAGAAAGGATAACCAGAAGAATGAGTATAGAGTGCGACTTTAAACAAACCGAACAAACACAAACACATCAACGATGTTTATTAAGAAAATGAATATTTTTCATCTTCATTCATTATAAAATTGAACGAAATATTTATGAACATAAACAAACAAACATAATTGAATATAAGTGAAAATAATTAAAAAGTGTAATCCAACATAATTGAAAAAGCAAAAATGACACAATTTAACAAACATAAACAAGTAATATTAAATAGTCATACTGTATGACTCATACATAAATTAGATAGTTAAACGAACATATTCGAACATTAACGAACATAACCAAACAGTTTATAAACATAAATAAATAAAAACTATGTGTGTTTCTTTACGTTTATTTAATTAAACGAACACAGATTTATATTCGTGTTTGTTCATTTATTTATTTACTTTTTTTTTGAAATTAAGAGTGTTTTTATTTGTAGTAAAACGAACATAAATAAACTTTCTACCAAAGAGTTCATGAATTGTTTGGCGTGTTTGAAAGCGTAACTATATAGTCAAGATATGTGAATGGGTTTGACATCATCAAGCCATCAACACATGGATACGTACGTAGATTCCTAGAATTATTGTCAAGTTATACATACTCGCGCTAACGTTTTCTAGACTATTTATTCATTTTGTATTGAAAAACATTATTTTGTATAAAACTCATCATACTTGTAAGATTATTTGTTAAACGTTGATATATATATATATATATATGCATATTTAATTTTTGGGTTTGATTAAAATACTCCCAATTTTAACATGTTAGCTGAGAATACTTCAAACTGAGAAAATGTTTAGTGACACTTCCAATTTTTAACATAGTTTCTGATGTGCACTCCATTATGTTTTATATGTCATCAAAAAAGTGTCAAATGGTGCGCCAATGGAAAATGTGTTGAAAATTGGTAGTGTAACTAAACATTTTCTTAGTTGAGAGTATTGACGGCCAATAGTTTAAAGTTGGGTGTATTTAAATCCGATAACCCTTAATTTTTATTTTATTAACGTTTACAAAGTGTTAATTTAACACCGAAAACCGAACCAAATTCTGAATTTAGTTATATATTAGTTTATTATATTTTTTGAGTTTGGTTTATTTGTTTAACTGATTAAACCGAATTTATGTATAAATTTCTTATTTTTATTAATAGTGTATAAGGTTGAATTCGGTTTATTTAGTTAGATTTAATCGGTTTATATCATGTTTATTTTGATTTATAATCGGTTTATTTGGTAGTTGACCTGATTCTCAATAAGGTTCAATTTCGGTTTCTGGTTGGGCTAAAAGATTTCAAAACTGTTTAAACCGAATCGAATAAACTGTTTAAACTATAAACTGAACCATTAAACACCCCTGATTTGTAGAGAATTCCAGAAAAACACGAACACCGGATGAATCGAAAGTCGTGGAACACACTTTTAGATCAAACTATTTGCGGTTCACACAAATATTTGATCGGATAAAATTCGATTTTTCTCAAGAACAGTATGAATTCGCTGTAGAATTTTCGTCTGTGAACCAATCTCTTTTCTCGATCAATATCTGGGCGCATTCCTTTGGAAACTGCCCCTTGGACCCCGCCAGCGGCTGCCGCCCCTTGGACCCCGCTAACCGGGGGCGCTGCCCCCGGACCCCCGCCAAGGGGGCAAACGCCCCCTTGGAACCCCCATTGAATTTATAAAATATTAAACAAGCGTGCACCCCACACCCAACTTGTTTAATTATTTCATAATTCATATTGATCGATAAAATTAACCCCAATTACACTAAAATATCTAACAATCCTCCCCTATTTTAGTGTAATTCTTGATTAATTTAAAAAACAAAATCACAACAATTTCAAACTTATGCATAAATGAAATATCGTGACGATTGAATTTCATCTTAGTATATTACACATTTCAAATATTCGAATTTATTAGGTATCTCTAAGGATTGAACCCAATCTATTCAACATTGAATACCTGAAGATAATATACACATAAGTTTACATACTTATAAGTTCTTACATGACATTATTTTTACTAGCTTATGTCCATATCCTTCATAAACATATCAAAGCCAAGTCCTAGCTTCTTGAAGCAGCTAAACTTCATGTTCATATAGGTAGTTCTTTTTATCTCGCACCTGCATATGCAATTTTTCAAAAGAACTATTAAGAATTATGAATTCAACCTCTTCAACTTGCAGGTCTGAACACATACCTTGGATGAATTTACTAATGTGTTCCAATCTTTAGATGTTAAGCTTTCCACATTGAATTCTACACCTAATGTATGTTAGATGTGAATTGGGTATCTCAACAGTAAAGATTTCAAATGGACTTTAATCCCATCCCTTTAGCTGATTTGTGCACAAGATCTCTACATAACCCTTTGGTTAAATGATCAGCTAAATTTTGTTGAGTTTTCACAAACTCCAATGATATTACACCATTTGTAATTAGATCACGAATCATGCTGTGTCTAACACCTAAGTGTCTAGACTTCCCATTATACACTTGACTATAGGCTTTAGCCAAAGTTGCAGCACTATCACATCTAATTGATATTGGTGATATCGGTTTGGGCCACAATGGAATTTCATAAATCAAGTTCTTTAGCCATTCAGCTTCTTTACCAGCTGCGGCTAATGCTACAAACTCAGATTCCATTGTTGAATTAGTAATGCAAGTTTGCTTCTTAGATGCCCAACTGATAGCTCCTCCACAAGAAGAAAAACCCATTCACTTGTAGAAGAATGATCTTCCATATTAGTGATCCAACTTGCATCAGAATATCCTTCTAAAATTGAAGGAAATCTTGTATAATTCAAACCATAATTCATGGTTCCTTTCAAGTACCTAAGTACTCGGTTTAATGCTTGCCAATGATTTGAACTAGGATTACTAGTATATCTACTTAGTTTCCCAACAGCAAAAGCTATCTGGCCTAGTGCTAATCATGGCATACATGAGAGAACCAATAACCCTTGAATATTCAAGTTGTGATACTGCAATACCTTTATTAGGTAACAACTTGATATTAGGATCCATTGGAGTACTAGATGAAAAATAATCTTGAAAATTGAACTTTTTCAATATTTTCTCAATATAATGAGATTGAGTAATACAAATTCCATTGTTTTCACGCTTGATTCTAATACCAAGAATCACCTCAGCTTCTCCCATGTCTTTCATAGAAAATTTAGATGACAAAAATTGTTTTGTTTTATCAACCTGATCTTGGCTTGTACCAAATATCAACATGTCATCTACATACAAACAAATTATAACTCCTTTACCAGAATTATCAAATTTGCTGTATACATATTTATCAGATTGGTTAAGCACATAACCACTTGACAACACAACATCATCAAACTTTTGATGCCATTGCTTAGGTGCTTGTTTTAAACCATACAGTGACTTAACAAGTTTACACACCTTATGCTCATTACCAGGCAAAACAAAACCTTCAGGTTGTTTCATATATATTTCCTCATCCAAATCACCATTCAAGAAAGCAGTTTTTACATCCATTTGATGGATCACTAGATTGTGTATAGCTCCTAAAGCAATCAACAATCTAATAGTGGATATCCTTGCTACTGGAGCATATGTATCAAAATAATCAATACCTTCCTTTTGTCTAAAGCCTTGAATGACCAATCTGGCTTTAAACTTATCAATGGAACCATCCACTTTCATCTTTTTCTTGAATATCCATTTACAACCTAATGGTTTACAGCCAGGAGGTAAATCTGTCAATCTCCAAGTATTATTCTGCATAATAGAGTCCATCTCATCATTAATTGCCTCTTTCCAGAAAGCAACATCCCGAGATGCCATAGCCTCATTATAAGTTTTTGGATCTTCCTCAATATTGAAACAATATTCATATTTAGCTTGGATCTCATCTCTAGATCCTTCAACTAAATATAGCTGAAAATCAGAACCAAAATCTTTGGCTATTCTTGCTCTTTTACTTCTTCTAGGTTCAGTTGAAGTAGAAGGAATTTCTTTATGATTAATTTCTTCAGAGTTACTTGAACTCACAATCATATCCTTTGGTCTAGATATTGATGAAAATCTCTCCTCATCAAATATTGCATCTCTTGATTCAACAACAGTATTTACTGAAACATAATCATTAGGTTCTATAACATAGAACCTATATGCCTTGGAATGTTCTGCATATCCAATAAAGATGCAATCTATGCCTCTTTCTCCCAAATTTTTCCTTTTGGGTTCATTAAGCCTTACTACAGCTCTGCAACCCCAAATCCTTAAATAGTTCAAATTTGGAGGCTTGCCATACCAAAGTTCATATGGGGTTACCTTGTTCCTTTTATTTGGAACTCTATTCAATAAATAGCAGGCTGTTAACATAGCCTCACCCCAAAAACCTTCACTTAAACCAGAATATGATAACATAGAATTAACCATTTCTTTTAAAACTCTATTTTTCCTCTCAGACACTCCATTTTGTTGTGGAGTGTAAGGAGCAGTGATTTGATGTATAATCCCCACTGATTGAAAATAACTTGGATCATAATATTCACCTCCCCTATCAGTGCGTAATGTCTTAATTAATTCATTTCTTTGCAACTCTACTTCAGTTTTATATATTTTAAATTTATCTAATGCTTCATTTTTAGAGTATAAAAGATATACATAGCAAAATCTAGAAGCATCATCAAAAAAACGACAATATCTGGGCGCATTCCTTTGGAAACTGCCTCCAGGCAGTTTTCCAACTTCCATTTTTCATAAAAAACGACACTAAAGTTTTAAAACAAATTTTTATGTAAAATTCGTAAAATCAATTTTTCTATTGATTTTTTAATATAACAACTTAGGTTAGAAAAAATTTTTCCAAGCTGACCTGGCAGCTCGACCCCAGCCAGGGGCTCTGCCCCTTGGACCCCGCTAACCGGGGGCGCTGCCCCTGGACCCTCGCCACCCCCATTGAATTTATAAAATATTAAACAAGCGTGCATCCCACACCCAACTTGTTTAATTATTTCATAATTCATATTGATCGATAAAATTAACCCAATTACACTAAAATATCTAACATGATTTAGGTAACTCAATGTATGAAAACTCAGTTTACCGACATGTAGAAGTCAAACACAATCCCATGTAGGTTTCAAAATATTACATAATATGAATTATACGTACAAAACACGCTTTTTATAATTTTTAAAATAGTTGACATGTTTAATCCCTTCTGTCTCTTTGTTAACTGTATTGTAACGAGACATACAAGAAAAGTCTAAACTATATAACGTTTAGAGAGTGGATAACCACTAAAAAAAGGAATGGACGTACAAGTGGGACATCCTTCTAAAATTAGATGCATGACTTAGCGTATAAGACCATCCTTAATACCACCCCACTGAAATCCTACTCTACTAAAATTTTCTGCCACATTATCAACTCACTGAAAATTTTAAAACCTCATAGTGGTCATCCCATTGAAAAACGTTCCCCATTGTACCACATTATCAGTTCATAACCACTGAAAAACCTTAAAACATCAAATTGGGTCCCAAGTTTTTTAAACACACCAATGGGTGAAAATGAGACCACACGAGGCACGGGAGCCGTTGGGAGATTAAAATGGAGGCCGCCGAGGTAGGGACGGTGTGCCCGCTCACCCCGCCCTAAATTTGCTCCCAGCCGCACAAGCGGTAAGCGGCTTACCCATTAAAGATGGCCTAAAGTAAACGTTTTATAAAAAAGTAAATATCAACTTGTAGTAGCACACTAAAATCCGGAGAATTATACAAAATCAATAATTGCGTTAATTTTTGAGTTTGCAACATGCAATTATAATATTAGCCACTAGTCCAATCTTATTGTTGAAAAACCAACTAAACAATTGTCAGGTACTTCGTATCTCAAGCTGGCCATTAGTCTAGACGAACGTAGCCCCTAGCTCACCAGCCACCAATTCTCAGGAAAAACCCGACCCAAGAACCCGTACATCCAAAGGCACGACGGTGAAAGGCCTATAAAACCGGGTGAGATCAAGGATCGAACCCAAGACATGTGTCTCCTATCACTTATCTCATACCTCCATTTTAGCACTAGTCCAATCTAATTTGTGGGTCCGACTTGCCATTATAATATTAGCAAGTATTCCAATCTAATTTTTTATTAGACTTTCGGCTTTGCACGACATGTGAGTTTTTCTCGGCCGATTGGACATTTATCTGAATGATTGGGCATAAAGCATCTATATTATTTGTCGTTCCAAGAAAATGGACTGAAACCGGCACAATTCACAAACCCAGTTGCTAGGCGCTAGTCGGGCGGCGATTTACCGCCTCAGGATTAATCGGCACTAGACGGATTGGAATTTTTATATGTAATTTTACTAATATATATTATATATATTATATTCACACATCAATATTAATAATTTAAAATAATACTTCAAATATTTTAAAAAATGAACTTAAACATACTAAGTCAAATAATTCAAAGTTCAAACTTAAACACCGAGTTCAAAGTTTAGAGATGAATTTCGATGTTAAGTGGCTGGATTCGATGTTTCAGAAACATATTAAGGATTTTGGCTTTAAAAATGTCTAAATAATAATAGAATTGGTCTCTTCTTACCAGAAAAAAGTTTTAAAAAATAAAAAAGTCAAAAAAAATCTGACTAGGCCCCGTTTAGGCCAAAATCGAGACAGTAGAGGGCGCCTAGTACCTAAGCGACCGCCTAGGCCGATTTTTTAAGCAACTTTGTTTGCGTCTGAACTAGTGAAATCAAATTTTCTGAAGTTACTATTAAAGCCATTGGGCTTTTGCTATAATCGATAATCGCATAAACTATCAGCATATTCGTAAGCAAATTAATAAATTCTAGTGATATATTGCATCTATTAGGCCGGATATTGTCTGACACGACCTGACAACCCATCTTGATCCGTATTGTGTTAAAGTGTGACCAATCTTGACCCATTTCATGCTATAATGCTACCCATTTCAACACATTATATAACAATTGCTTTACCCAAACCAACCCATTTCTTTTGATTTCGGTCAAAATTGCCACTCCTAAAATTCAAATTATAGTCCTTAGTTTTTGTCGCTCAAATTCTTTTGGAATTCAAATTCCTTTAATAAAATTATATTTTTAAAATTCACATTTAATTTCAAGTCTCATTCTAACGAAATTCAAGAACCAAATTAACTTATGTAAATGCCAGAGTTATTTATTGAAATGTTTTAAAACATATACATCGTAACCTTATTTAGCATAACATACTATAACAAGTAAACAGGTTTAGATAAAAAGCATGTATAACAAATAAATGATCCCACTATTCTTATATTTTTTAAATTTGGTTAATTTGGTTAACTGATTAAACCGAATTTATATATAAATTTCTTATTTTTATCAATAGTGTATAAGGTTGAATTCAATTTATTCGATTATATTTAATCGGTTTATATCATGTTTATTTGATTTTTAATCTGTTTATTTGGTAATTGACTTGATTCTCAATACGGTTCGATTTCGGTTTTTGGTTGGGCTAAAAGATTTCAAAACTTTTTAAACCGAACTGAATAAATCGTTTAAAATATAAACTGAACAATTAAATAGCCATGATCAATTTAGGTAACTCAATGTATGAAAACTCACTTTACCGACATGTAGAAGTCAAACACAATCCATTTAGGTTTCCAAATATTATATAATATGAATTACACGTACAAAACATGCCTTTTACAATTTTTAAAATAGTTGTCATATTTAATCTATCAAGAAATCATCTGTCTTTGTTAAGAGTATAAATATTACTACACTAGTGTATGAATAACAACACTTTTTGTATTTTTTTGGTATTATAAATAAAAATATGTATAAATAAATATTATGTGAGTACGATATGATTGATTTGATTGGAGTAAGGTGTATAAATTATAAGAGTGAGGTGATGTATGAATATTAGGACCCCTTTGTTAATTGTATAGTAACGCGACATACAAGAAAAGTCTAAACTAACATTTAGAGAGTGGATAACAACTAAAAAAATGAATCGACGTACAAGTGAGACATCCTAAAAGTAGATGCATGACTTAGCGTATAAAGTAAACGTTTTATAATAATGTAAATATCAAGTTTGTAGTAGCACACTAAAATCCGGAGAATTATACAAAATCAATAATTGCCATAATTTTTGAGGTTGCAACATGCAATTATAATATTTGCCACCAGCCGAATCTTTTTTTTTGACCCGAAAACCTAGGTCTCTTATCATTTTTCACATACTTTCATCTTACCACTAGTCCAATCTAATTTCAAGGTTCAACTTGTATAATTTTAGCAAGTATTCCAATCTAATTTTTTATTAGACTTTCGGTTTTGCACGACATGTGCGTTTTTCTCGGCCGATTGGACATTTATCCGGATGATTGGGCATAAAGCATTTATCTTATTTGTCGTTTCAAGAAAATGGACTGAAACCGGCACAATTCACAAACCTAGTTGCTAGGCGCTAGTCGAGGCGGTAAGGTATCGCCTCAAGATTAATCAGTAGTAGGCGGATTGAAATTTTTATATGTAATTTTACAAATATATATTATATTAACACATCAATATCAATAATTTAATATAATACTTTAAATATTTTAAAAAATAAACTTAAACATACTAAGTCAAGTACTTCAAAGTTCATTCAAACTTAAACACCGAGTTCAAAGTTTAGAGATGGATTTCGATGTTAAGTGGTTGGATTAGATGTTTCAGAAACATATTAAGGATTTTGGTTTGAGAAATGTTTAAATAATAATATAATTGGTCTCTTCTTACAAGAAAAAAGTTTTAAAAAATCAAAAAAGTCAAAAAAAAATCTGACTAGGCCGACTAGGCCCCGTTTAGGCCAAAATCGAAACAGTAGAGTGGCGTCTAGCGCCTAGGTAGCCGTCTAGACCGATTTTTACAACAGTTCTAGGGTCCAAAGATAGGACGAAGATAAAATTCACCTTTACATTAATGAAATAAATTAGTTCAAAGAAAACCTCAACTATTTTTTGAATTTGTAATAATGCGTTTTAAATGGAAATTCTTAACTGAAACTTGATTAATAAACTTGGTAAAACTTGAATTTGATTGAGCTGCTGAACATTTGATGGTTAAAGATACTGATTTTTGGAATTTTACTCATTGATATTGAAAGTGTTGATGGTAGTGTTCCTCTCAAGGTGCAAAATTTTTTAAGCAACTTCGTTTGCATCGGAACTAGTGAAATCAAATTTTCTGAAGTTACTATTAAAGACATTGGGCTTTTACTATAATCGATAATCACATAAGCTATCAGCATATTTGTAAGCAAATTAATAAATTCTAGTGATATATTGCATCTATTAAACAGGATATTGTCTGACTCGACCTGACAACCCATCTTGATTTGTATTGTGTTAAAGTGTGACCAATCTTAACCCATTTTATGCTATGATGTTACCCATTTCAACACATTATAAAACAATTGTTTACCCAAACCAACCCGTTTCTTTTGATTTGGGTCAAAATTGCCACCCTAATGTCTGTGTGATAATTTCAAATTATAGTCCTAATGTCTTCAGTCGAATGTTATAAGTGTCATCAGATGGGACACTTCCAATTTGAATGTACGCAGGAAGACAAGGAAGCTAACTATGCTGAGTTTGATGAGAATGAAGAGCTTGTACTTATGACTCTTCAAAATGATGATGTGATCACAACAAAAGGGTACTGGTTTTTGGATTCGGCATGCTCTAACCATATGACTGGTATGAAAGATTGGTTCGTAAATCTCAATGAAAATATGAACCATACGGTTAAATTGGGAAATGGACTGAAGTTGGATGTAAAAGAGATAGGTGATATACATTTTGAAATCAATGGAGTTTCTCAGATGTTCACAAATGTATACTACATTCCCAGTTTAACCTCAAATCTACTTAGTGTAGGTCAATTTCAAGAAAAACAGATCAAGGTGGTCTTTGAAGGAAAAAGGTGCTCGGTGTATCACCCAACAAGAGGTATAATAATGAAGTCTGTTATGACCAAGAATAGAATGTTTATCATTCATGGGCAACACAAGCAGCAGGTGAAGTATTGTCTTCAAGTAACAACCACGAATGCTACTGATGTGTGGCGTAAACGCTTTGGTCATGTTAACTACAAGGCCATACGTACAATGCAATATCATCATATGGTAAAGGGTTTGTCCCAAGTCAACAACAAGGCTTCCATATGTGAAACCTGCAATATTGGGAAGCAAAGTAGGATTACCCTTCCAAAGAAAGCAGAATGGCGAGCAACACAGAAGCTAGAACTAATTCATACTGATATTTGCGGCCCAATTACACCCATTTCTCAAGGAGGGAAGAGGTATGTTCTTGTCTTTATAGATGATTTCACTAGAAAAACATGGGTGTTCTTGTTAAGACACAAGGGAGACTGTATTGAGTATTTTAAGAAATTTAAAACAAAGGTTGAAAATGAAGTGGGTTTAAAAATCAAAACATTAAGAAGTGATAGAGGAGGAGAGTTTACCTCACATCACTTCATTGAATTTTGTGAAGCAAAGGGAATAAAGAAGCAATTAACTGCTGCTTACACCCCTCAACAAAATGGGGTAGCAGAAAGGCGCAACAGAACTTTAATGAATATGGTGAGGTGCTTATTAGAAGAAAGGAAAGTACCTAAATGTTTCTGGGGTGAGGCAGTCACTTGGGCTTGTCATATTTTAAATAGATGTGTGTCTAGATCCTTAGATATGAAAGTACCTGAAGAGCTATGGACAGGTACAAAACCCAATGTGGATTATTTTCGAGTTTTTGGCTGTCTTGGTCATGTCCATATTCCTTCTCAGGTTCGCACTAAACTAGATGCACGAAGTCAAAAGTGTGTACTGATGGGAATCAGTAGTGGATCTAAGGCCTATAGGCTTTATGACCCAGTACAAAAGAAAATAGTTATAAGCAGGGATGTTGTCTTTGAAGAAGACCAAGGCTGGAATTGGGATAAGGAAAGTGAAAACAGGCAGGAGTTACTTATTGAATCAGAGATTGATTCACAAAGGGTAACCCCAGCAGTTGAACAAAACAATCCGGCTCAAGATCATGAGAGGGAAGCCTTAAATACTACTGTGATCAATCAAGTAGATCAGCCAAGTGTGTCTGATGCAAATCCAATATCAGCTAATCAACATGTATCAGAAACCTCTAGTAGAAACAGAAGAGAACCAGTTTGGATGCAGGATTATCAAACTGGAGAAGAGTTGTCTGATGCTGAACAAGCTGATTTTGCTATGTATACAGAACAAGGAGATCCTATGACTTTTAAAGAAGCAGTGCAAGAAAGAAAATGGGTAAAGGCCATGGAAGAAGAAATAAGTGCAATAGAAAGGAATGGAACATGGGAATTAGTGCAAAGACCAGATGAAGTGGTACCTCTTGGTGTAAAATGGGTGTATAAAACTAAACTTAATGAGGAGGGTGATGTAAGTAAGCAATTAAGCATAAAACAAGGTTGGTAGTGAAGGGTTATGCTCAAGAAAAGGGAGTTAATTACGAGGAAGTGTTTGCTCCAGTTGCGAGATGGGAAACAATAAGAACTGTTTTGGCTTTATCAGCACAAAAGAACTGGAAGGTGTTCCAATTAGATGTTAAAAGTGCGTTTTTGAATGGTGATCTTAAGGAGGTGGTGTATGTGGAACAACCATTGGGATTTGTTAAAAAGGAAGAGGAAGCCAAGGTTTATAGGTTGAAAAAGGCTTTATATGGTTTAAAGTAGGCTCCTAGAGCCTGGTTTAAACGAATTGAAGGATATTTCAAAAGGGAAGGATTTAAGCAAAGTAGATTTGATCACACTTTGTTTATAAAGAAGGTATGGCAGCATGTACTAGTGGTTAGTCTATATGTTGATGATTTGATCTACGCAGGTACAAGTGATATGATTTGTGAAGGGTTTAAGAATTCAATGAAAAAGGAATTTGAAATGACAGACCTTGGAATGATGAAGTATTTTTTGGGAGTGGAAGTTAAGCAATCAGAAGAAGGCATTTTTATATGTCAGAAGAAATATATTAAGGAACTTATTCAAATATTTCAGATGCAAGATAGTCATTCAGTAGCAAATCCTATAGTTCCAGGTACAGTGTTACTTAAGGATGGAGGAGGACAGGAGATTGATTCAACAAAGTACATGAAGCTAATTGGAAGTCTGTTGTATGTAACTGTGACCAGACCTGATCTTGCATATGTGGTGTGTTTGTTAGCAAGATTTATGTCAAGGCCTAAGGAAGAACATTTTGATGCAGCAAAGAGGGTTCTTAGATATTTAAAGTGTACAACAGATTATGGTTTGTGGTATTCTAAGGGCTCTAGTGAAGGTTTGAAGGTTTTCACTGATAGTGATTATGCTCGTGATTCAGAAGATCGTAAAAGTACCTCTGGGTATGTATGTCTCTTTGATAAGACGGCTGTTAGCTGGAGTTCGAGGAAGCAAGATATAGTCACACTTTCTTCTACAGAGGCAGAATATGTAGCAGCAGTTAATTGCGCATGTCATTGCAAATGGCTCAAGGGGTTGCTGGAAGATTTAGGTGAGCAGCAAGTGGGTGCAGTGAATATTATGTGTGATAACACTTCCATGATTAAGTTGTCTGAGAATCCAGTAATGCTCAAGAGAACAAAGCATATTGATGTTCGTTATCATTACTTAAGGGATCTTGTTAATCAAGGAGAAATGAAGCTAATTTTTTGTACTACAAAAGAACAATTAGCCGATGTTATGACGAAGCCAATAAAGCTAGAAGATTTTGATAGAATAAGAGAGGCTTTGGGATTAAAGAGTGTAAACTGAATTTGTCCAAGTTCGGTTTAGGGGAGGATATTGAATGTTACATGTATTAGTTTGTTAAATAGTTGTTAAGTCTGTTAATTGGTAGTTAGTTGGTTAGTTTGACTTGTGTAGTCAAGTTTGTAGCCTATAAATGGCATTTCAGTTTCTGAATAAAAGTATCCTCAATAAATGAGAGTATTGAATGTGATATCCTTGTTTACAACAATATGTTGCTTTAACATGGTCCATCGGGCAGATGTAAGACAAGGCCACACCAGATGCGCGAGAACCCCGTGGAATGGGTAAACTCTCGCTTCACATTGGTTCAGAATCCGAGATTAAGCTCAAGATTTCTTCTCTCATATGTCGGTCATAAGGTGAAACCCATACTGTAGGCTTGATTCACATGACAATGCAATTCAATTGAAAGGATTATTGGAAGAATGAGTATATGGTCAAAATACGTTGTATGGGTTTGACATCACGAAGCCATCAACACGTAGATACGTAGATTCCTAGAATCATTATCAAATGTTGCACACGCGCTGACTTTTCTAGATTGTTTATTCATTTTGTATTGAAAATCATTATTTAATTTGCATAAAACTCATCATACTTGTAAGATTATGTGTTAAACGTTAATAAATGTATATGCATATTTAATTCATGTTATTAACGTTAACAAAGTGTTATATGCATCCTTTACCCTCCCAAACATAGTACATAAGCTTAGGCCCGTAAATTAACATCAACCATGTTTAACCAATTCATCTAAATAAGTCATACGTTGATTTTACAAAAAGAAATATCTCTGACAAAAATTTAAACCGGTCAGGGCCAGCCTTGGGGAGGGCGAGGCGGGTGACCTCCCCGAGCTTGGCTTTTTTAGGAGCCCAAAATTTAAAAAAAAATTAATATATTATAAAAAAAATATTTTATAAAACCTAGGGCCCAACAAGTATTGATAGAATGAAAATAGTTTAATTGGTAATGAGACTTCAAGTGAGCAAGAAGTTTCATTTTCACCCGAGAAAAATTATAAAGACTTGCTTTTTATGTATTGTTGATCAAGGTATCGCTTCTTTTAAATCAAGATTTGATCAATATGAAAAATATGAATACCTATTTGGTTTTTTGTTTCCCTAAAAGCATGGTTGTAAAAGTCGCTAAGCGCTAGTCCGGCGGTGAGGTACCGCCTAGGGATTAATCGGCGCTAGGCGGATTGGAAATTTTATATGTAATTTTACAAATATATATTATATATACACATCCATATCAATAATTCAATATAATACTTCAAATAATTTAAAAAATAAACTTAAACATACTAAATCAAGCACTTCAAAGTTCAAACTTAAACACTAAGTTCAAACTTTAGAGATGGATTTTAATGTTAAGTAGCTAGATTCGATGTTTGATATGTTAGATTCGATGTTTAAAAGACATATTAAGAATTTTTGGTTGAATTATGTCTCAAATAATCATAGATCTGACCATTTTTACCCGAAAAAAGTAAAAAAAAAAAAAACTGACTAGGCCGCCTGGGCCGCCTAGGCACCGCCAAGGGCCAAATTGACACAGTTGGAGGCCACCTAGCGCCTAGGCCGATTTTTACAACACTGCCTAAAAGTTGAAGCAAATTAGTGAAAATGATCTTAAGTTGTGTTGTTATCGTCTTCGAGATGCATTGAAGTATAAAGAACAACCAAATATTGATGATGCAGATGAACTTTATAGGGATTTGAAGTTGTTTGAGACATTTTTGTGTAATAAAATTATTACCTTTTTTGATTCTATAAACAGGGTTTTTTCTAATTCATTAATTGCATATAAAGTTTTGTTGACTTTTCTGGTACTTGTGGCATCAACGAAAAGAAGTTTTTCTAAGTTAAAGTTGTTAAAGTCTTATTTATAATCGTCAATGTCATAAGACTGACTTAACATATTGGCAATGATTTATATTGAAAACGTCATCTTAAACAATATGGATACTGAAGAGATGATAGAGACTTTTTGTTTCAAAAAAAATGCTCGAAGAGCCTCGCGGTTTGCTTAATTATTTAAAATATATTATTATGCTACAATACTTTGATTTTGTTAATTTTTTTAACAAATATATTTATATTATTAACTTTTTATATATAAATTACTAAGTCCATTTTTTCTCGCCCCAGGCTTCATAAATTTTCTTGATTCTCGGGGCCGGCCCTGAAACCGGTCATTCATTGAATTGTTTAATTAAACTTGTTAAACAAATCAACATGCACACAACACGTTTAATTACACAAATTGAATAAGTCACCCATTTAATTTCATGGCTTAGTTAAGTCAACCTAAACATGACTCGTTTAACTATACAGATTAAACAACCTGGTTAACCCAAGGATGATGTCTTACTAAGGATGCTAGAAATCTGATTACTTACATAGCATATTCATTTCATGCAGGTCTCATGGCAGCAGATTTACTCTCGAATATATAAAAAGGATGCTTAAAATCAAGTGAAAGTGAAACCAAAGCATTTTGCCAAGGTTTGAAACGACATTCCAAACAGAAGCAGAAAAAAAAAAGTCACAAAGTGTAACATGATAAACAAAGAAAATCACAAAGTTTAGCAAAATTATGTCACATTCTTTCTACGACCCACGCGAGCCACGAACCCGGCCTTGATTTGACCAACTGATCTCTCAGAACCACACTAGAAAGCAAAGAAAAACAAGTGTCAACTACTCAATTTTGACCAATTAATTTATAATTAAATGGGATGATATGGGTTACATTTTGCATCAAATAAGTTAATAGAATGAAATAATACGATATATATATATATATAAAATAAATCAGTTGAGTTTCTTCATAAAACCAGATTGTTAATGAGATGATATAGTTTTTGTAATCATATCTAACATAATAATTAGCAAGGTTTTCGGAACCGGACCGGACCGGCCGACCCAAAATAGGCATGCGAACCGGATTCAAACTAACCGGCCTGTTGAGCAGGTTCACCGGTCGAACCGGTTCACCGGTTCATTGATTGGACCGGATTAATAGTTTTTTTTTTAACTAAAATCTAAATAATAAAACATTAAAACCAAATCCTATATTTTTTTAATATGATTATGTTTGTTTAAAGTTTAAACATTAATTATGTTTTGTTTAAACGTGTTTATAATTTTATAGTTTTTTTAAAATATATAATATACTTATTATGTTATCCGGTTCTTAAATCCGAGCCGACCGGTCCGACCAGTAACCAGTAAAATGTCCGGTTTGACGTCTGGTCTGGTTATAAAAACATTGATAATTAGTAATGAAAATGGTACAAAAAAAGACCAAACATAAAATGTGCACAGGCCAACCCGAGCCTAGCTGGTTTGACATGCTTTTACCCGAATAGCCTGAAACCATCTTCATATATCTACCAAGACTACCACTATGTATTGCTACAAGTTGTCCACAATTTAACATGCCATATAACACAACATCTATGGTATGAAAAACTTTCAACTATTTATAGCATTAACCAACATTAGTTTTTAACCCCAACAGATCAAAATTAAAAGAAAAGGTTGGCTCCAATTCGGTCCGATCGGAGCAGGTCAAATGAGCTTTTTAAAAGACTGAAACACCATTTAACTGTTACAGTTATTCGCTAGTCGAAACACATTCAACACGCCTGACCCACCCATACGGCCAGTTGTCGCTTTTTGTAGCAAACAAGAGCACACACATTCACTTCTTAAGTAATATTTTGTTAGATATTTTAGTGTAATTGAGATTAATTTTATCAACCAATACAAATCATGAAATTAATCCAACAAGTTGGATGTGAGGTGCACGCTTGTTTAAGGTTTTATGATTCAATAGGGGTTCCAAGGGGAATTGGGTGTGAAATGTACCTTCTCACATGTGAGGAAGAACAGACGAGTTTCCTTATCCTTTTCGATGCTTGTATCCGAGCTCTTGCAGCTACTGCAGATAACATACTCATCTGTAAAACACAACTTATCAGCAAAAACAGCTGTCGCACTACTTGGAAAAAAAAATACAATCATGATTCGGAGAGGTAACTTACTGGCATATCGACGTAGAATCCCTTCGAAGTTTTTGGGCGCAAATCTGCCCTTTACCACCAGTCTTTGCTTCTCGTCAAGCGATCCGCTAGTACCCAGTTCAGTAAGCAAGAAGGCCATAACATGTTCCTGCTGCCTATGCAACCTAATGTATAAAAACAGACAGTCAGAAATAGCCCATAATGTTTTAAACATAAAACATTACAATAGAAAACATTCTATAATTCTTAATACAAGAGATAACTATGCAAAGTTATTCTATAGATCATACTTGAAGGTTCTTCATTTTCCAAACATGTCTGTTAATTTCAACCATATTTACGGTGCGCACATATAATGTATATATGTGTGAACCCTAAAGAGGGGAAAATAAAATTCCACTAATTTTAACGTTATTTACTTATTTTGTGAAAATAAAGTTAAAAGTGTTAAGATGATGAACTTCAAACGATAACTTTGAGCCAGATACTCTTTCGGAGCAGCCTCTTTATCCCAACTGGGATTGGATTAAGGCTTGTGTCCATCCTTCCGCCGATCCTACTAAAAAGTGAGAATATACTGAGTAAGTTTGTTTGTTTTTTATCACCAAGAGGTCAAAAACGTACCAACAAAACAAAGAATATATAACAGGTAATGGGTCAAACGATGCAAAGCAGTTCCAAATGTACTTTAGATGCATACTACATCTGCAATTGACTTGTTCTGTAAGAACAAAGTTTATTTCTCATTGAAAATCAAAACTTCAACCAAAAAGGGTGTCTAGATGATAGATCAACCCAATTCAGATATCCAACCTGCATGACCCGCCCATTCGCAACCTCTACTTCTAATCGAATAAGTGTAAACCAAAAAATATCAGCAACTTGACAACGTACATCTTGCAAATGTCCATAAAATTCGCGAAGACAGTTTTCTTTGTGCCACGAAGAACTTGCGGTGGCCTCATGATTGTTCTCCTTCTCTCGCCAGCAAGCTCCGGATTGTCTTCCCGAAGTTTATTAAAAACTCGACTAAGAAGCTGAACAAATATGCATTTACCAAAAATTAGTAACAGTATCAACAACAGAAATAACATAAACAAAAGACAATTTGGATTTTGCAGTTGTGTCCTAAGATGTCATGCCATCAAAATATTCGCGATACGAGACTTTGTACCTCCTCATACGTGTAATCGCGATCTGTTCCTTCCCACGGAAGTTTTTGTAGTTGCAAGTCAGTTCCTTCTCTGTTCCCATCCTCTCCGTTTGGATCTAGTAAACACAAAACACATCACCATTCATCCAAGAAAAAAGAATAACATTATGGGTACAATAAGTTAACTAATAAAAACAACCTATAATCTATGCGCCCCATTTGAGATGCATGCATATAATGTATATATGTGTGAGCCCTCAAGGGACCAAAGTAAAATTGCATTAGTTTGAGGGGCTAAAACCGTTAGTTGTTTTGGCCCCTATGGTTTAAGTTTTTTAACTATTTCAAATCAAAATAAAATCTTCTATCAATGCAGCACATGTGGACATGTGGTTAACTATTGATTTTAGCCCCTCAAACCTAACTATTATAACGGTTTTGGCCTCAAACCTAACTATGGTTAGAGGCCAAAAACGTTAGTTATTTAAACCACAGAAACTAAATTGATAGAAGATTTCATTTTAGGTTGAAATAGTTAAAACACTTAAACCACAAGGGACAAAACCGTAATTTACTTTTTTACTTATTTTGTGAAAATAACGTTAAAAGTATTGGTGTCCATCCTTCCCCCAGATCGTACTGAAAAGTGAGAATATGCTGGGTAAAGTTGTTTGTTTGGTTACTTACAATCTGTATCTTCTTCAACAACTTCGCCTTCATCATCCGAGATATCTATCTGTACCTAAAATGATCATAAGAAACTCATATGCAGGTACTTTTAGAAGTCTAGAATAGAGAAACAATGTGGAGTGTATACATAACTAACCTGTTTCTTCTTTTTCTTTTTCAGACCAGTAAATGCAGGATCAAGATCTTCAGAGACTGCAAGCCAAGTTTGGATTTTAGTAAAACTTGAGAATGACAAAATCAAATAGGTAAAACATACAACTTCAAAAAAAATTACTTGTTTACCAGATAAGTTATCAGTTTTCTGAACCAAGTGTTCAACAGAATCTTCAGAGGGGTCTTGCATAACAACCTTCTTTTTCTTCTTCTTTTTCGTTGGCTCAAATAGTGTAAGCTGTAATATAGTCAGTGTTGTAAAAATCGGCATAGGCGGCCTAGTTAATTTTATTTTTTTTTTACTTTTTTTGGGTAAAAAGTACCAGATTCATGATTATTCGAAACATTTGTCAACCCAAAATCCTTAATATGTGTCTAACACATAGAACTAAACATCTGAAACATCGAATCCAGCCACTAAACATCGATATTCATCTCTATATTTTGAACTCTATGTTTAAGTTTCAACTTTGAAGTACTTTACTTAATATGTTTAAGTTTATTTTTGAATTATTTGAAGTATTATATTGAATTATTGATATTAATGTATGTATATAATATATATTTGTAAAATTACATAAAAAAATTCGAATCTCTTAGCGACGATTAATCCATAAGCAGTACCTCACCGACTAACTAGCTCATAACGCCTTCTACAACCATGATCATAGCATATCAGTATTAAATACTTTAAAAAGGAAACAGCTAGTAAAATACAGATGAATTCCTGCTTTGGTTGTCAGCTGACAGATATTAATTCATAAGAATCATCATTGATCAAAGCAAGTTATCCTTGTGATTCAACAGACAAGCTTAGAAAGATAACTAAATCTGCAACTTAAACTTACATCTGGAGCTTCATCCTTCAACTCAATTTGATTTTCTTCCTCTGCCATAATGCCTCCTTCTGATCAACAACAGTATATAAGAACATAAATGCATTATATTTAATTGCTTTGTTAGTGCTGCAAAGCTCAAGTTGTGTGCATTGGTCCATAGTTCTCAAAGGCGCACAAGGTGTGCAGTTAGGCACACCACAATGCAGCAATTGCGCCTCGACTGGATAGTAGCACTTTCTTGCAAATTCAAGTAAAAAATCGTTCGAACATGTTTGAACATGTCTAAAACAGTTGCATTAGCCCTAAATAAGTTCGTCCTAAACAAGTTTGAGTCAGGGTCTGGAATCACGCCTGCATGCTTTATTTTGTTATTTCAAGCTTTTTTTGTTTTTTATAATTAATATTTTTCTTTATTGTCTTATGTGTTTTTAGTCGAAGTTAGAGGTGGGAAAAACACCTAGAACCTGAACTGACAACCCGAACAAGAACCATAAGGTTCACGATTCTCATGGAAATCGAAAATGAAAAAACCTAAACCGGTTCCCAAGGTCGTCTCAAGTTTTTTGTGGCACAAAGTGGGCCCTCTTTCAACTGTAAATAAAAATTCTTCTCAAGTTTGAAAAAATTACATAGATTATCATCAAAGAGAAACTACAAAAAGTATAAATCGTAAACAAAAACATGAATTCCAAATATTAAAAAAAATCAGAAAGTTTACCCCAATCAGAATTCAATACAACTAAAAAGTTGATTTATCTAAAAAATTTTGAGGCCCCTACATTTTGAAGGCCCTAAGCTAGGGTTTTTTTTTTAAATATGAGACCCAGCCATGCCGTTTCCTCCTGTACCCGACAAAACCCGAGCCGGATCAGCCAAAACCCTAACCAAAACCGGTCAAAAAACCGAAAACAGTTATTGACTTTTGACCGGAACCATTTAAAACCAGAAACGATTCCAAAAAAACCCATTTTGCCGACCTGTAATCAAAGTAGTAGACTCGTGGGTAGTTTAAAAGTGGTGGGTCACCACTTATAGTGAGTGGTTGTTTTGTTGTGTTTAATCGTTCCTGCATGTTTCATTGCCATTTTTTATAAAAAAGTTTACAAATTCCATTCATCTTCTTGCTTCTCTCGATCTCCGGTTATGATACTATCACAGTTTTATGGAGATGCACACATACATCAACCTCAAATTAACACAACCGTCAGACATCGAATTATATTTACACTTACCACAAAGAACGGAAGAACTGAAGAATGTTTTGTGCATACGATAAACCCTAGTTTGTAAGAAAAAACCCCAATTTCATCGATTAAGATAAACCCTAGTTCGTAACTTGGTATTTATTTACGAGATGAGCCGTTGAAGTTTTAAGACAAAAAATATCATAAATATGGAAGGAAGGAAATTGTATTTAATGGAATATCAGTTTTTGTAATAACTTTTTACATTCATGAATAAACTTAATTCCTTGTCCGGATGCAACGTTCACATTCATGTTCTTTCACTCGTTCTTTTGAAGCTTTTTGAGTGAATAAAAATTTATCATGCATGTCATTTTCTTTATTTGGTTTAGTAAATTAATTACACGTGTATTACACTCAATAAAAATTTAAATAATATAAGACGATTTTTTAATATAAAATATGATTAAAATTCATATAATTAAATATATTTAATAATAAAATAATTATATTATTTTTTTAAACACTATAGTTTTTTTCAAATTTTGTTTCTTTAAATTTTTTGTTTAAATTTTTTTTTTGAAAATTCAATATTTTAAAATAATTTGTTTTTCTTTTAAAAAAAAAAGTATGTTTAAATAATTTTATTTATTAATATAGATAGATTGAAACGACACATGTAGTTTTAAAATCAGCAAATTGTTCTATTGCAGCAACAATTTAGATGTGTTTTTTCTTGTACAAAACTCGGTAGTTTTCAGACTAGTCTTTTGTTATCAACTGTTCATCCAAGATTAGTGGCTTGTGATACAAGTTTACTACTTTTGCATGTGAGATAATCAAAAGATACACAGTTTTTCATATTTAAAGTTTCATCTAACTATTCAAGTGTTTTTTATCGTGCTTCTTTGATTCTATCTACACCCAATAATCTTGCTTTTAAATCATTTCAAATATTTTTGGCATTCATGTGATGAGCAATTTGAAGAACAAGTTCTTTCAACGTGGCTTGATATAAATAAGCAATAACCAAGGCCTTTTTCTTTGGTTTCACTTCTCTTATTGATTCAATTGCATCCCAAATTTCATGAACGTTAAAAATTGCTTTAATTTTTAGGGTCCAAATAGTGGAATTTATAATCGGGCATTGGAACGTTATTGCAGTTCCTTCTTCCTTCACCCTTTCATCTTTCTTAGTTGTTCTTTAGTGTTTTTTTTCCCAATTTTGATGACTAGTTTTCTCTTAACAAGATGATGGTTTCGGATCAAATTGATATCAACTTCATGGGTTTCAAATCAAATCAATTTCAAATTTTAATTAATTTGAAATCAATTTAATAACTTCAAATCAAATTATTATTCTCCTGGTTTTACGGTCGCATAGCGAATCAAAACCTTATTTCACTGGTTTTTGGGCTGCTTGTGGCAAATCAAAACCTTACTTTCAAGAATAAATGAATAATACATTGGTTCTTCAGTCATTTATGAATCATAACCAATTATTTTAATGACAACAGTGCACGAGATTTTTCGGTTGTTTATAGCAAATCAAAAAAATTGTTATTCTTTAATTATAATACATAGGTTTTCGGTTTCCTATGCAAATAGAACTCATGTTGGTCTTGTATTTTCTTCTTTCCAATTTAAACACCAAAGACGAACTAGAAACCCATGGGTCCAGTGGCGAAGGTTAGTGAGGACCGGCGGTGCACTGTTTTTTCGTTCAGTAGTGTACATTTCCCGATTCGTAGTGCAAAATTTTTAAAAAAATTTTATTTCGCCCCCCCGGAAAAAAAATACCCTATGTTTGCCCCCCCTGAAGTTTCGCCCCCCCTACGCTTGGGGTCAAGCTCCGCCACTGCATGGGTCTGCTTGCTATTGTGACATAAGCTTTTGATGGTCGAAGATTTGTTGGTTGGATCAAGAGAATCGCTCTAATACTAATTATAAACTTTAACAAAATATTCACACACACTTTATGTAAGATTTCGAGGGAACAAAGAAAAAAAATACAGAACATTCATTTATTTATTACATTCAAGTGTGATTCAAATTGTGCAATTGAGTATTTATAGGTACATTTTGATGGTAAACTAAACCAACATAACTAAATTTTTACGGTTAATTAATTACCATAACTTATACTAATGGTAATTATATAATAATGTTGCACTAACTTGTTTACAGAAGCGGCCTCCGTCTTGGGCTCGTGTTTTTGGGGCATAAAATTCTTAAAAATGTTGGAGAATTTGATATATTAATACTAGAATTTCTATTTGATAATGTAAAGAAATCATTTTCCGAAACCAATATTTCTACTCTTCCGGGTTCAAGAAATTTGATCGGGATAATTCAAAGGAATTTCATGTGATATGAATTTCAAATATATTTCTACGCATTGGTTTCTACGTTTAATTACCAGATGAAGATGACATTTAATTGTAGTTAACTTTTGCGGGTGTATTTGCGGGTCAAAGCGCATGGATCCTTACCCTACATATTAAAAAAAGTAATTTATATTTTAAATTTTAACTTATAAAAACCCAAATGTTTTTAATTATTAATAGTTTAAATATGTGTATGTCCAATTGCTTATTTTTTGAGCATTTAACAAAATTTCTTTTTTTCCCCTCTACCCGTTTATAAAACCCAAATTAGAATCATATTCCGTCAAACTCCATCTCACTCAACTTAGTGTTTTCGGTAAATGTGTGATAACTCCTGGAATAAAATGTGTTGTTGCTTAAAAAGACGAATACGAAAATTATGCATCATAAACAACTATATTACCGTAAAAAAAAAAAGAGAAAAATATGAAGATATGAGAAAGTCACAAGGTGGTGCTATGTATGAGTTTATAAATAAAATTAGGGCTGTAAACGAACCGAACGAACACGAACGAACCCTTGTTCGTGTTCGTTCGTTTAACTTTTAACTTGTTCACGAACTGTTCACGAACGCTTACCGAACGAAAATTCTTGTTCGTGTTCGTTCATTAAGGATTTAGCTTGTTCACGAACGGTTCACGAACGCTAACGAACACGTATTATTTAAACAATAAAAATCAACATTTTTAATCTCAAGCAATGGAGATAATCGTTTATAAATATATAAATTAAGATATTATGGTATTAAACTAAAAATTAAAAATAAACAACACATTTAATGAATAAATATTAATGAACTTAACCGAACATAAACGAACGTAAACGAACATGTTACCGAACGTTCACGAACACAAATGAACGAACACGACCTCTGTTCATGTTCGTTCATTTAACTAAACGAACGAAATTTCTTGTTCGTGTTCGTCCGTTTATTAAACGAACGAACATAAACGAACTTCCCGCCGAACGGTTCACGAACTGTTCGCTGAACGTCCGGTTCGTTTACAGCCCTAAATAAAATGTATGTTGAAGAACAAGAACATACACAAGTTGCATGGTTGCATTTGTAGAAAGAACTTTTTTCTATGTTAAAGTTATTGAATACTTATTTACGATCAACAAGATTTCAAGAAAGACAAAGTGGATTGACCATGATAGCTGTCGAGAGAGAATTCTTAGAGAGTATAAACTGTGAATAACTAATCAACCAACTTTTTATGAAGAATGTTAGGCGAACTTTACAAATCATCGGTTAATTTTGATGATATGTATTTCTAACACTATGACTTCCTTATGTTTAGAATATATATATTCTTATAATGTTAGTCGTCATTTGTCATTTATACAAATTTATGATTATATATTTAAATTCGTTAGAAGGACTTTTTTTCTTTGGATAATTATGGGCACTTCAATTCTCAGATTCACCCCCACTTATTTAAAATCTATAATTAATATTCCAACAGATTTGCTTTGTCGCATTGTTAGACACCCAAATGCATAGGGGTGTTCATCGGATCGGGTTGTTTTGATTTGAAAGTTTTAAAAACTTATCCGAAACCCGACCCGATCCGAATTCGAAAATTTTCTATCCGATCCGAATCTGTCCGAATAACCCGAACAAACCTATTTTTTCATCCGAATAATCCAAACAACCCGAATAAACAGGGTTTATTCGGGTTGTTTGGATTGAATTCGGATATCCGATCAAAATAGTAAATACAGAAGATTTTGGATATCCGATCCAATCCGAATTCGGAAAACGGATATCCGATCCGAATCTTTAATTCGGATCGGTTTTTTCGGGTTTTGAATACGATTCGGATTTCGGATTTTTTGAATACCCCTACAAATGCACACTGTGTCTTTGTTAAAAAGAAATAAATTGAATTATTAATATAAAATGGAGTGTGGCTCACATTCCTCTTAAGGACATCGTACATTCGTACTGACATAGCTGGCTCATGTAATCTGTTTCGTAGTGTTCATATAACACTCTGTAGGTTAATGTTAATAAAATAAAATTCATTATAGGGTCGGCCCAAACATTTTATATAGTTAAAGCGAATAATAAAATTAGGACATTTTAGTAAAAAAAATGTTTTGCTTTCAATTATAATTAATGTTAACAATACAGTTAACATATTAATATTTTGATAATATCATAACAAATATCTAATAACTTAACTGCAACAAGAAACAACAAAATTGTATTAAACATGAATAAAAAAGTACAACTAACAAAAATATCATGCATCACTATAATATCAAGTAACAATTTAAGTTTTTAACAAACATACAATTATAAACAATTTTACAAACCTACGTACACTAAATGTTCACAAAATAAAACAAGCTTTTAATAAAAGTGAGCCTTTTAATTTTACAAAACTATTTACTCGTAAAGTCAAGAATTATGGTATTCTTTACTCTATTTTATTTTAAATTAATTCAACAGAAGTCCAATTTATATAGAAAATTTCCTAGAAATCAGGCCTAAAACCTAAGTTGGGCCACCCATGTCAACGTTTAAGGCATTATCTTACAAGTATGATGAGTTTTATACTTGATTTTCAATAAAAGTTGAAAAAATAATCTAGAAAAAGTCAGCGTGTGCTGCATTTGACAATGGTTCTAGGAATTTACGTATCTACGTCTTGATGGCTTGATTATGTCAAACCCATACACATATATTGACCATAAACTCATTCTTCCAATAATCCATTCGAATTAAAGCTTGAAATTATGCATCATCGAGAAGCCACTAGCATGTATATAATTTTGCATTGTTTAAAATTGTTACATGTTAATTGCTTAACGTAATATATAACAAAAAAATAGTTAACGAGAAAGTATCAGGGCCGGCCCTCAAAATCTAAATAACATTCTCGGGCTTGAGATAGAAAAAAAATTGACCAACCCTCTTGTATATAATTTTTTTATTTATAATATAAAAAAATTAATACTCCGGGCCTTCTACAAATTTAGATCAACTTTAGGCAGTCGTCCACTTCGTCTCTCTTCTGAGTGAGCCCTTAATATATCCACACTTCACTTAGCTTTATTTTCATGTCCTTTTCTTATTTTAAATAATATAATCATGATTTTATCTTATGATTTCTATCTTTTATTAAATAATAATGATAATAATAATATTAAAAATATATATTTTGACATATTTAAATAAATTTAGTTACAAATAATTATTATAATTTCCAACAAAATAATTAATAATTATTATTTAATTTTTGTATTTAATAATGATAATCAAATTAAAAAATATTTTTGATATTAGATAATATAATTATAAATAGTTACTACAATTTCTAACAAATTCATCATTAATTATTATTTAATTTGTTTATTTATTAAAAACGTGTAATACAATAGTTTTAAAAGTTAGCAGATTTTAAATGACTGGATAATTAGTAGGTAAAATATTAATTATTTTATAAATAATGAATAATAAATTAATAACCCTTTGACAATTTTGCATATTATTTGACATTTCACACATTCATTCAAGCATAAATACCCAAATCACCATGCAAAGGAAACACATACTATCTATCAATTCTCATTTCCACTTAACACCAATATGGCCAACAATCTTATCCCCACCACCCTCCTTCTCATCCTTTCTTCCATCATTTTCCTAGCAAAATCTCAACCTTTCTCAACCAGCTTGCCACGATCAACACTCCGGCCCGAAAGACAGAACCTAACACGCCTCCACTTCTTCTTCCACGACGTAGTCGGGGGCCCAAATGCAACCGCCATTCGTGTGGCAGCAGCCCCTATTACCAACACTTCTACAACTGGATTTGGGGCGGTTGTCATAATGGACAACCTCTTGACTGAGGGGTCCAATCCCAACTCGAAACGGGTGGGAAGAGCACAAGGGATGTATGCATCGGCAGATATGAGTAACATGAGTTTTATGATGGTCCAGAACTATGTGTTTGAAGATGAAAGGTTTAATGGAAGCACTTTGAGTGTATTGGGCCGGAACCCAATTACGTCTCCGGTGAGAGAGCTTCCGGTGGTCGGAGGGACTGGCGTTTTCAGATTTGCTAGTGGCTATGCTGAAGCTAGGACTATTTTCCTCAATGAAACCAATGGAGATGCTATTGTGGAATACAATGTTTACGTTCTTCACTAATTTACTATTTTCATCCATTCTTTTTATCTAAACTTGTTTACTTGTTATAGAATGTTACCCTAAAAAATTGGGCCCTGGAAGGAGGTCGGGTTTGCCCCTCCTCAGGGCCTCTCATGGTTATGATGTATATGTTTTGAAATATTTCAATAAATAATTCTGGCATTTACAAAAGTTTGGTTCAGGAAATTCGTTAAAATGCGGCTTGAAATTAGATGTGAATTTTAAAAAATCTATTCTATCCAAGGAATTTGAATTCCAAAAGAATTTGAGTGGCAAAAACTAGGGACTATTATTTGAATTTATAACACTTAGGGTGGCAATTTTCATGCAAATCAAAAGAAATCGGTTTGTTTGATTAAACAGTTGTTTTATAATGTGTTGAAATGGGTAACATCATAGCATGAAAGGAGTTGAGATTTGTAACACTTTAACACAATACGGATCAAGATGGGTAATCTAAAAACTATGCGAATACAATAGATTCAAATGTTTAAGAAATGACTAATAACATATTTGACGAGAAAATCAGTAAATATTATCGTAATATACTATTTGTTTAGGTATTATACATTTTAACTTAAACCAAATTGATTTTAACTTAATCACACTTGCTCCTATGAGTGCTATGGTTCGGCTTATGGTTAACCTATGTTATAAATTTTTTTAGCTCAACCGAAACGAACCGCATTAATAAAATAATAAATTTATATTTTAATTCGGTTTAATCGGTTAACCAAATAAACTAGTTTGAAAAATATATTTAGAACCAATAACCAAACCGTAAACCGAATTCAGAATTTGGATACAATTAGAAACGGGGCCGAAAACCAAATTCAGAATTTAGCTCGGTTGTCACACCCCCAATTTTCAACTAACGGAATCATACCGTTTGGGACGTGACAAACCAGGATCTCAGATCATTAGACATAACGAAGACCTCTATATGATTTTCAAAACATACTTTGGTCTAAAACTGTAATATCAAAGTTCTAGCGTTGCGGAAGCGTTTTTAAGACATAAACAACCATAACGGTTTGAAAACTGTAAATTACAATGCAAAGTTTCAAATGTTCAAATCCAAATAACTGAAATGTAAAATATGCATGCGACTCGATCTCCTAGTCCATGCTTGCTTGCTTGTGTACCTTAGCGTCCTGAGAAAACATGTAAATCAAGTCAACACAAAGGTTGGTGCATACACAGGTTTAAGTATTCACAAATGTTTGAAACAACTGTTTGAACAAAATGTTTGCAGATAACATAATCACACATGCATAGTCATGATAGCTAGTCATTTATACTATTTACATAAGTGGTCGACACCGAAGCTGACTGTTGCATGTTTTGCCTTGCCACTATTGTCTAGCACAAACAATAGTAATGTGAATTTGCTAGTCAAACACTTGCGTAGATCCCATCTACCAAGTGAGGTTTGTCAAACCTAATAGATCTATTTCCAACTACCACGCTTTGCACTACGGCAAACTAAACGGTTCGAAATGTAAGGACTTGTAATGCTATGTTGCACTAAATGTAAACAGCTAACTCATGCAAGTGATATGTATCTAAAATGTTTGTTGCACATGTTTTCTCCCCCAAAACAGTTAAAGTAAGAAATGGGTCGTGTACGCACCTTTGGTTGTGAATAGAATGATCAAACACTTGAAATCGCGTAGAAAGTCCTCTACGAAGAACCTGTGTTATAACAATAACTTGGTGTTATTCGGGATGTCGTTTTGTGCTTGAAATCACATACGTGTCAACACACGTATGTTAGAGTGTTAGAAATGTACATACGTATGTACGCGTGACTTTAGAATCGTTTAATAAAATCATATCATCGTTTATGATTTTATTTAAACAAGCGTAATTATAAGCGATTTCGTTTTTGGGTTAAAATATAAATTTTATTATTATATTTTGTTCGGGATTCCGTTACGGTTCCAACGCAACTTGAACCAATCGAAACGGAGTTATAATGAAAGAGTTATGATAAAAATACTAAAAATGATTTAAAAACCCAAAACCAGTAGGAGCCAGGCTCGAACCCGCGACCCCTCACTCATATCACACACACCCTACCAACTCAACTGCTTCAATTTTTGTTAACAAACTGATTTTTAATTTGTTTTAAGCATCAAGAAAACTGAATCCCTTTGTTTAATCATAGCCGAAGCAACAAGGCTCCAATTGAGGCCCAATTCGAACCCGATCCATTCCCAATCCATGGGGCTTTTGTTCTACGGATCTAGTCACTTCTATAGGCGGTTTTAATTCATCCACTGATCAGGATAAACACCTCAAATCAATCCCTAACTATGTCCGGTTCGAACAACCCCATTGCTTACATCCATTGGACCGAATTCGAATATATCAGACCTCGAATTCATGGGGTTTTTCATCCTAAGATCCAAACGAACCCTTCTGTGTAATCTAATCGAACTTTTAATCCCAATTGTTTAGAAAACCCCAAATCTTTTTAACTAATGAGCCCTAGAATATGAAATCACTCAATTCGTTTTCATTTTTAGAAATTGATAAAGGATATTCGTTAGACAAAAGATTCCGAACCCTTCTGTGTGACTTAATTTGATTTACAAATTCGTTTGGATCGAAAATCCCCAAACTGTTTTGATCATGAACCCTAGATCTTGATCTCTTACAATTCGATGCTATGACTCAAAATCAACATAGGTTTCTTCTTAGTCGGACTATTCTAAAACTAACAACAACTTTTAATTTGATTTTTGAACCCACCATAATAGAGAACCCCAAATCCGTTCATGGCATAAACCCTAGTAACCGATCTCCCTCAATTCGTTGTTAGAACCCCAAAATAGTATAGGGTTATGCTTAATCGGTTGGTTTAGGTGGTGTATGAGGAATTACTTACTTGTTTCGATGTAGGATAGTTGTAGATCGACTCCAAGCCCTAGGTTCGGCTTCCTCTCAATCAACTTCTTCAATCCGAGACCTCTGGGATCGAAATGTGTTGTGCAAACCCTTCTAATAATGCCGATAGGAGTTCAGAAGTGTTCAATTTTGAGTTTTTCAGTCGAATTGTGTAGCTTACATTACCACTAGTAACGGTTTTGCTATAATGAGTGATAATCGAATTAATTCACTAATTTATGGTCTAATAACGCATCATAGCTGTTGGTAATCATCTGTATAATGATTATTGATTGGTAATTTCAGTTACAAACCCCAAGTGTCGTGAATTTCGATTTCAATTTGGTTCTTAATCAAATTTTGACTTCTTAAAGTCAAAATTGACATTTTAATATAATAACAATTCACTACCTATATTTTATATGTTTTGAGGCTGATTTTGTTTCATTTTAGCCCTTCTAATTTGATACTTTACAATTTCATGTGATTCCATTAACATTCGATTAACTAGGTTAAACCGAAAATATCGGATTGTCACATCGGTATTTGGTTTTAAACGTTTTTGGTTTTTTAAACACCCTTACTTGCTCCCGTCAATTTGTTCCCTTATCAACTTACGCGATCCTTTATAGCTTCATTCTCCTATACCGCTTAGGTGCTAGGCGCCCCTCTACTCTCTAGATTTTGGCCTAGGCGGCCTAGTCATATTTTTATTTTTTTTAGACTTTTTTGTTTTTTTTTGACTTTTTTTTGGTAAAACTTGACCAATTTCATGATTATTTATACATTTCTCAACATAAAATCCTTAATATGTCTTGGAAACATCGAATCCAGCCATTTAAAATCAAAATCTATCTCTAAACTTTGAACTTGGTGTTTAAGTATGAATTTTGAAGTACTTGACTTTGTATGTTTAAGTTTATTTTTTAAAATATTTGAAGTATTATATTAAATTATTGATATTAATGTGTGAAATAATATATATTTTTAAAATTACATATAAAAATTCCAATCCGCTTAACATCGATTAATCCCGGGGCGGTACCTCGCTGCCCGACTAACACCCAACGACTAGGTTTGTGAATTGTGCCGGTTTCAGTCCATTTTCTTGGAACGACTAATAAGATAGATGCTTTATGCCCAATCTTCCGAATAAATGTCCAAGCCGACGAGAAAAACTCACATGTCGTGCAGGGCCGAAAGTCATAAGAAATCAGATTGGAATACAGAATACTTGCTAATATTATAAAGGCAAGTTTGAACCCACAAATTAGATTGCACTAGTGGCTAATATTATAATTGCAGGTTGACACCTCAAAAATTAACGCATTTATTGATTTTGTATCATTCTCCGAATTTTAGTGTGCTACTACAAGTTGATGTTTACTATTTTAAAAAGCGTTTACTTTATACGCTAAGATGATGTTTATTTTTTCAAAGACAAAACGTCTGCAGTATACGAATCTATTTGCAGACCTCTTTTACAAAAGTGGTGGACCAAACCTCTGCTTATGAAAGGCTAGGTGGTGTTTGTTTTTTCAGAAGAGCTCACCATCATCACCTACGAGCACCAACCTATCTTCGCCCTATCTCCGCCAGAATACACCACTAAAACAAAACAATCAAATCCTTACCTCTCTCTTGCCGGAAGTGAACCATCAGCCACCGTCCTATCTCCGCCAGAAACCCTAGCCGTTTCTAGTCGTTGATGGGGATGTCGATAGAGATGCTCGCCGAAGAGGAAGGAAGGTGGGTGGGGCCACATAGAGGCAGTGGAGGAGGGGGGATGTCGTGGCTGTGGAGGAGGGGAGGGGTGGTCGCGGCAGTCGAGGAGGATGGGGGATGGGGCGCCAGCGAAGGGGAGGGGAGGAGTGGTGGGCGCTGATCGGTGGAGGACGCCGGCGGGAGCTGGCCACAGCGACGAGAAGGAGGGGGCTGGTGGGGCACTGATCGGGAAGGAGAAAGGGAGCTTGATTTTTTAACCTAAATTTTGAAGAAGAGGTTAAGAAGATTTTAGAAGAGCTTGGTTCATGTCTGTTTCAAAAAGAGGACGGAAATACGTTTTTAAATGAAATGCCTTCTAGAAAACAGAAATACTGCACACCTTAACCTTTTCCCGTAGTCTGTGTGACGCAGATATAAGAGACTAAGAAGACTTTTTAAAAAATAACAAAACACATCCTAAGCCATGCATCTACTTTTGGAAGGATGTCCCACTTGTACGTACATTCCTTTCTTTAGTTGTTATTCACTCTCTAAACGTTAGTTTAGACTTTTCTTGTATGTCAGCGTTACAATACAATTAACAAAGACACAGAAGATTTCTAGATTAAATTTGACAACTATTTTAAAAATTGTAAAAAGCATGTTTTGTACGTGTAATTCATATTATATAACATTTTGAAACCTACATGGGATTGTGTTTGACTTGGTAAATTGAGTTTTCATACATTGAGAATTACCTAAATCAGGGGTTTTAATGGTTCAATTTATAGCTTAAACGGTTTATTCGGTTCGGTTTAAATAGTTTTGAAATCTTTTAGCCCAACCAAAAACCAAAATCGAACCCTATTGAGAATCAGGTCAACTACCAAATAAACCGATTACAAATCAATTAAACAGGATATAAACCGATTAAATCTAACCGAATAAACCGAATTCAACCTTATACACTATTAATAAAAATAAGAAATTTATATATAAATTCGGTTTAATCAGTTAAACAAATAAACCAAATTCAAAAAATACAAGAAACTAATATATAACTGAATTCAGAATTTGGTTCGGTTTTTTGTGTTAAATTAACACTTTGTGAATGTTGATAAAATAAAATTAAGGGTTATCGGATTTAAATACTCCCAATTTTAACCTATTGGCCGGCAATACTTTTAACTAAGAAAATGTTTAGTGACGCTTCCAACTTTTAACACATTTTCCATTGGCGCTCCATTTGACATTTTTTTGATCACGTACAAAAAATAATGGAGTGTCCAACAGAAAATATGTTGAAAATTGGGAGTGTCACTAAATATTTTCTCAGTTGAGAGTAATGTCGGCCAACAAGTTAAAGATGGAGTATTTTAATCAAATAACCCAAAAATTAAATATGCATATATATTTATCAACGTTTAACAAATAATCTTACAAGTATGATGAGTTTTATACAAAAGGGTAAGGTTATAGTAAAAAGACTTAAATTGGTGAGAAATGTGAGAAGGATTGTATGCCATTAGATATATAATTTAATGGTTGGGATCAAAGTTATATTAAAAAGTTAGTTGAAGGGTATTTTAGTCATAGACACTTTTTTGACTTTTTATCATATTTACCCCATCTTTTTAAACGGCCATAACTTTTATATACGATATTATTTTAAAAAAAAAAGTAAAAAACTACACCAAAAAAACAAGTATTTTTTTTATCTTTAAAACGAGTATAATATTGTTATATAAAAAATTACCCTCCACCTTTTATATTTGTAATGTGTTATTGTGTCTTTTTGTTTGTGATTGGTTTTTTGTTCATCGTTGTGTCATATCTGAGCGTAAAACACAACTATAGGTATATTACACAATGACCTAAACACAAGACACAATGATTGTATATTACACAATGTTTTGAAGATAAATACAATGATAAGTATATTACACAATGATTGTTGTCTAAACATAGTGTCGTTGTGTCATATCTGTTGTCATCTGTGATGCACGTATTACACAATGGTTAGGTTAGGTCAAAATTTTTAGAAATAATAGTTATAATAATAATTGTGTTTTGGGTCATTGTGTCTAAACATAGTGTCATTGTGTCATATGTATTGTCATCTGTTATGTACGTATAACACAATGGTTAGGTTAGGTCAAAATTTTTAGAAACAGTGGTTATAAACATCATTGTGTTTTGGGCCATTGTGTCTAAACAGAGTGTCATTGTGTCATATCTGTTGTTATCTGTGATGCACGTATAACACAATAGTCAGGTTAGGTCAAAATTTTTAGAAACAATGGTTATAGACATTACTGGGTTTTGGGTCATTGTGTCTAAACATAGTGTATGTTGTGTCATATCTATTGTCATCTGTAATGCACGTATTGCACAATGGTTATCTCGTAAAACTCATAAAAACGCAATATACAATAATACGCAATATTGAACATAACACAATAGACACAATAATGATACGTAATACACAACAATCATATTTGTTACGAATAATTTCATTAGTTGCTATAATCAATAGACACAAAAATCATGCATTATACATAAATTGGAAACAAATTTCATATATATAACGCAACCAACAATAAACTTTAATATTTATTTTAAAAGTGAATTTTTATTCATAATAAAGATTTATAGATACGGAGATGGAGTTCTTTGATGGGATGAAGAAAGATGGGAAGAAGATTGAGTTGTTTGTGGATAATGGTGTTGGACACAACTTTTATTTGAACAAAATCGCCATTGATTTTGACCAAAATACCTTCGATCAGACTCGTAAAATGATTCAGGCAATCGCACAATTTGTTAAGAACCACTAAATGATTGGTGTACTTTTGTCTATCATATCTATAAATTTTAAATAAAATTTCTTTCTAAAATACCCTCCCTTAAAAATTAATCACATGTTTAATTCAATTGCCAATATTGTTTCTTACCATTTTCACTAATTCTAGGAATCTACGTATTAATGTGTTGATGGCTTGATGATGTCAAACCCATTCACATATCTTTAGTTAGGCAACGAGCCGAAAATTCTACTAAGGTCATTTATGTTTGTTTCATTTAATAAATAAACAAACACGAACATAAAATTTGTGTTCGTTTAATTAAATAAACGTAAATAAACATACATAGTGTTCATTTATTTATGTTTATAAAATGTTCAGTTATGTTCGTTAATTTATGTACGTTAATGTTCGTATATGTTCATTTAACTATACAATTTATGTATGACTAATCAATTGTATTTGTTTATGTTTTTTAAATTGTGTCTGTTTTTGCTTTTTCAATTATGTTGGATTACACTTGTTTAATTATTTTCATTTATGTTCAATTATATCTGTTTCTTTATGCTCATTTATTTTCATAAATATTTCGTTTGATTTTATAATGAACGAACATGAAAAGATTCATTTTCTTAATAAACGTCGATGATGTGTTCATGCTCTTTCGGTTTGTTTAAATACCTGCTTTTATGCTCATTCTTCCCGTTATCCTTTCTAATTAAATCTAGAAACCGTGCATGATCGAGAAGCCATTGACTTGTATATTTTGAATTGTTTATTATTTTTATGTGTTAGTTCTCTTCCTAATAAATAATAATACTAATATTAAAAAATATATTTTACCATATTTAATTAAATTTAATTATAAATAATTATTATAATTTTTAACTAAATAGTTCTTAGTTAATATTTATTTATTTTTATTTAATAGTAAGTAGAATTTAAATGATTTGATAATTAGTAAATAAAAAAAACTAATTATTTTATAAATAATTGATGACAAATTAATACACCTTTGACAATTTTGCATAATATTTGACATTTCATACATTCAATCAAGTATAAATACCCAAATCAACATGCAAAGGAAACACATACCATCCATCAAAATTCATTTCAACTTAACACCAATATTATCTCCACCACCTTCCTTTTCATCCTTTCTTCCATCATTTTCTTAGCCAAATCTCAACCTTTCTCAACCAGCTTGCCACCATCAACACTCCGCCCCGAAAGAGAGAACGTAACACGCCTTCACTTCTTCTTCCATGACGTCGTTGGGGGTCCAAATGCAACCGCCGTTAGAGTGGCTGCAGCCCCTATTACCAACACCACTTTGAGTGTATTGGGCCGGAACCCCGTTACCTCTCCGGGCCCCAGTGGCGGATCCAGAAATTTATTTCAGTGGGTTCACTATGTTAAGACTTCTCAATCAGATAAAACGCGGTAAAAAAAATCCGGGTCGGATAATTTAAATACGATAGTAGTTACAAATTTAAAAAAGGAAAACATACCTATAATTGCTCCCTTCGTGGTTTCATCGTTTGAAAACGTTGCATCACATCTTCGACCGAAACTTGTTGTAAGAACTCTCTTTCAACATAAGAAATGCAAGCATCATTTAAGTAGCCATCACTCATTCTATTACGCAAATCCGTCTTCAAATGTTTCATAGATGAAAAACATCGTTCAACACTTGCTGTTGCAACGGGTAAAACTAGGGATAACTTTATTAAATGATAAACCAACGGATAAGTAATATGATTTCTTGTTTCCACCATACATTTGGCAAGATCACTTACCCCATTCAAGTTAGCAAACCGCTTATCAATTTTCACATTAGAAATGTAGTGGCCTAGTTCATGCATAAGCTTGTCTTTTTTAGCATCATCAAAATCATACGGATACATCTCGGCTAACTTTAGCAAGTTAAGATCATTAAATGCATTAAAATTACCATATGGGCTCAAAGAACTCATACAAGTAAGCAAATCAGTGGTTACCTAATCGAATTCTATATTCCTTTTTTTGTTTTTCAGTTTGTTTGTCAAAAGCCACATGTATCGATTGAGCTTCTTTAAGCAAATCTGACCCTTTTTTAAGTGATTTGTTGTGAAAACTATTGCAATCACCAACATGGACATCAAATCTTTTGACTTTGTTCCAACATCGAACCCCTTCACACCCAAATGCATCATTATGTCCACTTTCTCTAAACAAGTAACAATACAAGCAATAAACTTTATCTGCTTTAACACTATATTCAAGCCAATTCCCATGTTGTTGTGTGTACCATTCCGGATTAAATTTTCTGAATTTGTTTGTGTATAATGTTTGTGGATATACACTCATTGTTGGTTGACACGGACCTTTAAGCAAATAAGCTCTTCTAATTTCATCCTTTTGACTAGGGTGATAAGATGAAATTGGCTTTCTTTCGGAAGGATCCCACGGAAGATCATTCAAATCAATTTTTAATCCTTTGTTGGTTGAAGATGATGATTCAACATTTGTTCCAACTCTTTTGAAAAATCTATCAAGACTCATAATTGATAATACCTAATAAAGTTTCACAACATACCTAAACAAATTAATACTAATTTCACATAATACCTAAAAAAAATCTAACACTAGTTTGACAAAATACCTAAAAAATCAAACATCAATTTCACAAAATAGCCCAACAATTAAACAAACAACCCCAAACAATTAAAAACTCAAAGAATTAGAATAATTGAATATTTGATACCTTTTTTTCTTTTTGTGGAGTGTGGACTGTGTGTGGTCGTCGAAGACTCGAAGGGGCAAGGGGCAAGGGCCAAGGGCAGGCCGTCAGGCCACACAGGCGCACAGCCGCAGCACTACAGCAGGGAGGCGGGAGGCAGGAGCAGCCGAGCAGGTAGCGGCTTGCGTGGAGACCGGAGCAGTGGAGCCGATCGCTTGACTGGTGGAGACGTGGAGTAGGTTTTTAGGTTTTATTTTGGGGGAAGTTTCAAAATTGAAGCGTGAATCAAAATGGGGGGGGGGGGGGGGGTTTATTTTGGGCAAAAATTAGAAAAGCTGAAAGGGAAGAAAAAAAAAATTAAAAAAAAAAAACTGGAAAAAAGGGAAGAAAAAAAATCAGGAGCAGGATTCGAACTTGTGACCTACGAGATAAAATCAGGATTCCCTTACCACTAGACTACTTGTATATTATATGCTTAGGATTCACCTTCAAAATACTAATGGGTTCACTCTATTTTTTAACCCTTTAAAAAAAATTTTCCTATTAACGGTTCGATTCGCGGTGGGTTCCGGTGAACCCCTTCTCGAAGCATAGATCCGCCCCTGAGTCTCCGGCCGTGAGAGAGCTACCGGTGGTCGGAGGAACTGGTGTTTTCCGATTTGCTAGTGGCTATGCTGAAGCTCGCACTTTTTTCGTCAATGAAACCAATGGAGATGCTATTGTGGAATACAATGTTTACGTTCTTCACTAATTTACTATTGTCATCCATGCTTTTTATCTGAACTTGTTTACTTGTTATAGTATGTTATGCTAAATAAGGTTGTGATGTATATGTTTTAAAATATTTCAATAAATGGCATCTACAAAAGTTTGGTTCATGAAATTCGTTAGAATGAGACTTGAAAAGTTGAAATTAGATCTGAATTTCAAAGAATTAAAGGAATTCGAATTCCAAAAGAATTTGAGTGACTAAAACTAAGGAATATAATTTGAATTTGTCACACTTGCTCTCAGAGGTTCTCAACAGTTTGGCTTATGGTTTAACAATTTTGAAATTTTTTTAGCTCAACCGATAACCAAACCGAACCGAGCCGTATTTGGAAATAGGTCATCCCAGCTGAATTCAATAAGATTCAGTTTCAGTTAAAAACCAAAAAACAAAATTCAACAGAATAAACCAATCAAAAACCAAATAAACCGGCTAAAACCAAATAAACGGATACGGATAAACGAAGTTCAACTGAATAAACTGAATTAAACCTAATATATTATTAATAAAAATAATAAATTTTTATCTAAAATCGGTTTAAAAGGTTAACCGAATAAACCGGATTAAAAAAATATTTGAACCAATAACCAAACCGTAAGCCAAATTCGGAATCTAGATACACTTAGGAACCAAACTGAAAACCAAATTCATAATTCAGTTCGGTTTTTGTTTTTTTTTTGAACACCCTACTTGCACCCATCAATTGGCATGTTGCCGCCACCTACAACCCACAGCCGCTAAACAAAATGGCGCACACGTCGGCAAATCAGATCGTCTGACACACGCCTCCAACACGGATCGCCCTACACGTGGTTTATTTGGATCCCTAGAGAGCAAGCCGGCTCAACCGATTTGCGGTCCCTATGCGGAATTAAAAAATCGGAGCCCTTTATCAATTCAAAAACTTATATCCTGACTTTAGTCCCTTTAATACTTTTGTTCCCTTGTCAACTTATGTGATCCTTTATAGCTCCATTCTCCTATACCGCTTGCCTAAGAGTAACTTATTTGTTCCATATTAGAAATAAGAGTTTTATTTTGGTTTGCTGACCAAATAAGTAGTAATGACCAATAGAGAACCAGTTTTACTAGAGGGTGTTTTCAGTAAGGGTGCTGAATGAGTTGGGCTCTAGGTTCAAACCAACCCGAACTTGAAAAATTTACACTGACCCAAATCCGACAATCAGGTCAGATCCACCAACCCGAACCCGACTCGAATTTTTATAGGTTGGCCCGAACCCGGTTGATATGAAATATATATATATATATATATATATATTTGTTTTTAATATTCTACTTTAAAATCGTAAATAATTATCAATATATATTATATAATCAAAAATAATAACCAAAATACATCAATTTGTGCAAATAAACTAGCTTTTAAAGTAAAATAAAAACATGTTTCAATCAAAGTATGCTATTTTTCAATTTTGTTCATAATCACTTTCATGTCCAACACTTATATCGTATTAATAATAACATCTTGAATGATATCATTCATTGTTTTTTGTTGGTAATATTATAATTAAAATATAAATATATTAAATTTCAACATTGAATACGATGATAACATTATATATGTTTTTCCCCTAAATAAACGGGTCAACCTGCCAACCTGATGGGTTGACCCGAACCATATCTGTTTATATAATCACGTTGGCGGGTTCGACCTGAAATGGATTTGAACATGTTTAGTCAAAATCCTAACCCAAAAGTTCATGTTAGGCTCGTATCGTGTTCTCGGGTCATGTCAAAAATTCACGCCGTAGACTTGAGGCTAGCCCAGTTAGGCAGTTACCACGTTGGTGACCAGTTCAACAGAAAAACCTACAAGCTCAATACATCAAACTCCCGGAGGTGTGACGACAAAAGAGAGGCAAATGGTGGTGGTTGATGGTGTCAAGAACGTTGATTGTGAGTGGTTGAAGACAATTGACAAGAGTTGCAACCATGATCATTTACGGATTCATAGATTTTTTTTTCTTTTGCATTCAAATTATTCGGGCTCCTTATTACTATTAGTCTTGACCTTATAGTATCCGGTTGGCCTATCGGGTCGAGTCAGACAATTTCAAGTTTAATAGATACAACATATCACTAGATTTTATTAGTTTGCTTACAAATACGCTGATAGCTTATGTGATTATCGATTATTGTACAAGTCTTATGTCTTTAATAGTAACTTAAGAAAATTTGATTTCACCAGTTCATATGCAAACAAAGTTGCTTAAAAAAATTTGTGCCTTAAAAGGAACTCCTTTCAACTACCATCAATAATTTTAGTATCAGTAAACAAAATTCTAAAAATAGTAACTATAACCATCAAATGTTCAAAAACTCAATCAAATTCAAGTTTCACCAAGTATATTAATCAAGTTTCAACTAAGAATTTCCATTTAAAACACATTATTGTAACTTCAAAAAATAGTCAGGTTTTCTACAGTCACTTTATTTCATTAAAACAAAGGTAAATTTTATCTTCATCTCATCTTTAAACCCTACGAATTATTAAGATTTTACTAGGTTTTTTTTGTTATTGCAAATTCAAAAAATCAATGGGGTTCTATAACCCCATTGTTGGGTTAATCGGATACGTTCACGGGTCACAGGTCGAAGTTGTGGATCAGTCCACGGGTTTAGCAGATTTTAGTTGGTAATTTATTTGTTTTGGTCACATGTGTTATTAGAGTTTAGTGGGTCAAATGTCATGGGTTTGTTTTCCTAACTTTTAGGTGATTTACGTTTACCTTTTCTTTAGGATCAAGTTTGTTTATTTCTTATTTAATGTAAACTTTGCAATTAATTAGAAGTTGAAAAAGCAACAAACATTACGTGAGATTTCAATTGTGTGTTTTGAGTGGGTCTTGATCCAACATTTGGTACCAGAGCCTAGGGCTTGCGAGAGGTTGAAGACGCCGGTTTGAGAGTCGGTTTCACGAAAGGGTGTAGCCCTTGGCTGCAGGGCAAACGCAGCAGCGGTACGAACTGGATTTTGGTTCTTAGGGGCTGTTTTCGAGACTGTTTTCCAGCAGTATACGGAGATCGGGAGGGGGTTCGTGTCAGTCGTTGTCACGGGAGAAGTACCAGTTGAGACGACGGGGGTGACGGGTGAACGCCGGTGTGTTCCGTGGGCTGTTAGTTGCAATTAAAAGGGTGTTTTGGGATGTGTTTCAGGACAGGTGCCTTGATCAACTTGTTCGTGATAAGAGGAGACCGGCGTACGCATGTGAAAAGCGAGCAGTAGGGATCCGTCAAAGCAGGTGGCTTCTGATTCGGTTCGTTTGGTGGGTGAAAGAAAACAATAGAAGATGGTGGCGTTGTTTTCTTGGTCGGTTGAAGAAACCTCTTTAAACAAGCATGATTGGAAAGTTTTGGTTCGTTCTAGTTTTATGTTTGGAACGAGATCTTGTTGGTGGATATATGAAATTGTGATGTGCTTGGTGTTCTGTACGAGAATCGTTAGTTGATGGAATAGCATGCACGTAGAATGGTCAAGTTAAAATCAAGGTGGATCGTATGAAAATGGGGTGGCTATTTTCGATTTGTCAGTGAATTAATTCGCAGTGAAGAAGCAACACTATTGACAACATTATGGTAGTGGAGTTCAAATCGTGTGGCTTAGGATGTGGATCCGTGAAGAGTCAAGATGTTAATGAACGGTTCTAGTGGGATGCCATGTTACATGTTGCAAGTGTGGTGAATTGTTTCGGGTTGAGCCGGGGAGACTTTGGATGTGACCGATTGAGGTCGTGGTGTCCAGAATAGGTCGGGATGGTTCAAAAGAAGACGGTTCGGTGTTGTGAGAGAAAGTGTGAACAAACCGATTAAGGGGGTGATTGTTGGGTTAATCGGATATGTTCACGGGTCACGGGTCGAAGTTATGGATCAGTAGCAGATTTTAGTTGGTAATTTATTTGTTTTGGTCACATGTGTTATTAGAGTTTAGTGGGTCAAATGTCATGGGTTTGTTTTCCTAACTTTTAGGTGATCTACGTTTACCTTTTCTTTAGGATCAAGTTTGTTTATTTCTTATTTAATGTAAACTTTGCAATTAATCAGAAGTTGAAAAAGCAACAAACATTACGTGAGATTTCAATTGTGTGTTTTGAGTGGGTCTTGATCCAACACCCATTACCTAAAGCATAGGCCTACAAATTGTGCCGGTTCAAGTCCATTTTCTTGGATCGACAAATAAGATAGATGCTTTACGTCCAATTAGTTCAGATGTCGAGCATGAACTAAAGTCTGGTCAAAAAAACTAGATTGGAATAACTGCTAATATTATAATTGCAAGTTAAACCCACAAATTAGAATGGACTAGTGGCTAATATTATAATTGCAGGTTGCAACCTCAAAAATTAACACATTTATTGATATTTACGTTTTTATAAAACTTTTTTTGAGCGGCAAAGGTCTCAATTGTGTGAATCCACTGTTTCCAGGTCATGTCACCAAGGTCTAGTTACCTGGACCTCCCAAGAGCCACTACAACGACCACAGGAGGATACCCCCCGCCCCTCAGATTCCAATTTTGCTGCGGGAGGGTTTTGAACGCTGAACCTCCCCTTTGAAAGAATATTGTGTTTTATAAAACTTTTACTTTAATTTTGTCACGCATAAGTCATACAACTACTTTTAGAAGGATGTCCCACTTGTATGTAAATTCCTTGCTTTAGTTGTTATCCACTCTCTAAACGTTAGTTTAGACTTTTCTTGTGTGTCGTGTTACAATACAATTTACAAAGACACATAAGATTTCTTGATATATTAAATATGACAACTATTTTAACAATTGTAATGAATGAGGTTTTGTACGTGTGATTCATATTTTATATAATATTTGAAACCAACTTGGGATTGTGTTTGGCTTCTACACATCGGTAACGTAAACTTATTTTTCATGCATTGAGTTACCTAAATCAAGGTGTTTAATGGTTTGCTTTATAGTTTAAACGGTTTATTCGATTTTGAGAGCTTTTAGCCCAACCAAAAACCAAAATCGAACCGTATTGAGAATCAGGTCAACTACCAAATAAACCGATTAACAACCAAATAAACCGGTTAAATCTAACCGAATAAACCGATTGCAACCATATAAAAAAATAAGAAATTTATATATAAATTCGGTTTAATCGGTTAACCAAATAAACCATTCAAAAAAAAAAAGAAAAAGAAACTGATTACTGAATTCAGAATTTGGTTTGGATGGTTTGGTTTTCGGTTTTAAATGATTTTCGTTTTTTTTCCTCACCCTAACCCAATTCACAAACTCTCTATAATCCTAGGTTATTAGGATGGGGTGGTTGCTTGAAGGAGTTGGCTTATCACAAGAGTAGTATCATTCAACAAATAAACTTCAGAAGAGAAAGTTTATAACATTTTGTTAACGTTAATAAAATAAAAATTAAATATGCATATACATTTATCAACGCTTAACACATAATCTTACAAGTATGATGAGTTTTATACAAAATAATGATTTTCGACATAAAATGAATAAATAATCACCAAAGGGGCTTTGTCTTAGCGGTACCTCTTGGTTTTCCAAATGAAATGTCATAGGTTCAAATACCTCTCAAGGAGAAACAGGGGTCCTTGAGAGGTTGGGGGTTTTTCGGTGTTATTTCCTCCTGGGGTGGTGGTGGGGTCTCAACGGAGATAATGGTAACTAGACCTTGGTGACGTGGCCTGAAAATCAGTGGTTCACACGTTAAGATCAAATGACGTTAAAAAAAGTTAAATAATCTAGGAAAAGTCAGCGTGCGTCACAATGATTCTAGGAATCTACGTGTTGATGGCTTGACGATGTCAAACCCATACACATATCTTGACCATATACTCATTCGATATTCCAGTTTTCCATTTGAAATAAAGCTTGAAATTATGCATGATCCAGAGCCATTAAAATTTATATTTTGCATTGTTAATTATTGATTTTGTGTTAATTGTTAAATTTATTATAACAAAAAAATAGTTAACGAGAACACACGTCATTTTGTAATGTTCTCTCAGTATTATTTTCATGTCATTTTCTTATATCGAATAATATAACACATGTTATTATTTGGTGTTTATTTTATTTCTATATCTTATTAAATAATAATAGTAATAATATTAAAAAATATATTTCCACATATATAATTTATATATAATTATAAATAATTACTATATATTTTAACTAAAATATTCTTAATTATTATTTAATTTTTTATTTAATAACAATAATAAAATTAAAAAATACATATTTTAACATATTAAATAAATTTAATTACATATAATTATTATAACTTCTAACTAAATAATTATTAATTAATATTTAATTTTTTAATTTATTAAATATGTGTAAGTACATGGATTTTGAAAGTTAGTAAATTATAATTGAATAGATAAAAAGTAAATAAGAAAATTATTTATTTTATAAATAATGAATAATAAAGTAATACCCTTTTGACAATTTTGCATATTATTTGACAATTCATACATTCATTCAAGTATAAATACCCAAATCACCATGCAAAGGAAACACATACTATCCATCAATTCTTCTTTCAACTTAACACCAATATGGCCAACAATCTTATCTCCACCACCTTCCTTTTCATCCTTTCTTCCATCATTTTCTTAGCAAAATCTCAACCTTTCTCGACCAGCTTGCCACGATCAACACTCCGGCCCGAAAGAGAGAACCTAACACGCCTTCACTTCTTCTTCCACGACGTCGTTGGGGGCCCAAATGCAACCGCCATTCGGGTGGCTGAAGCCCCTATAACCAACACTTCTCCCACTGGATTCGGGGCGGTTATCATAATGGACAACCTCTTAACCGAGGGGTCCAATCCAAACTCGAAACGGGTTGGAAGAGCGCAAGGGATGTATGCGTCGGCAGATATGAGTAACATGAGTTTTATGATGGTCCAGAACTATGTGTTTGATGATGAAAGGTATAATGGAAGCACTTTGAGTGTATTGGGCCGGAACCCCGTTACGTCTCTGGCCGTGAGAGAGCTTCCGGTGGTCGGAGGAACTGGTGTTTTCCGATTTGCTAATGGCTATGCTGAAGCTCGGACTTTTTTCCTCAATGAAACCAACGGAGATGCTATTGTGGAATACAATGTTTACGTTCTTCATTAATATACTATTTTAATCTATGATATTTATCTAAACTGCTTACTTGTTAGAGAATGTTATGCTAAAAAAGGTTATGATGTATATGTTTTAAAAATATTTCAATAATAATTCTGGCATCTACAAAAGTTTTGTTCACGAAATTCGTTAGAATGAGACTTGAAATTAGATGTGAATTCCAAAAGAATTTGAGTGACGAAAACTAATGCGTGCCTCCAACACGAACCGCCAGACACATGTCGTCGATTTGAAACTCTACAGCAGTGGCGAAGCTTGACCATAATCCCGGGGGAGGGGGTCGAACTAATTTTTTTGTTTTCCAGGGGGGGGCGAAATAAAAGTTTTTAAAAAATTTTACACTACGTATCGGGAAATTTACACTACTACATGAAAAAACAGGGGGGCGTTCGCCCCCTAGTCTGAATAAACCTTCGCCCATGCTCTAGAGAGAAGAGCCAGCTCAACTGATTTAAGAGACATAGACGAAGTTAAAATCTGAGACTCTTTTATCTCTTTGAAAAGTGACATTCTGGCCCTTAGTTCCTTTGATACTTTTGTTTCCCTACCATTATGCGAGCCTTTATGGCTTTTGCCTTAACGTTTTTGTTCCGAATTAGAAGTAAGAGTTTTATTTTTGGGGAAAATGCCACAAACGCCCACATGCGTCTTTGAAATTCCCAAAATGACCACATTTTGTCAAATGACCACTGTCTATGCAGGCGGGGCGCCTGTTCCCGGTTTGTCAGACGCCCACATATTCAGCCAATAGGAGGAAGCCACGTGTCTTAAATAGCCGCCCATGCCCGGATAGTGACACACGCGCCCATTCCTTTTCAAAATTGTCACGGGCGCCGGTCCCATACCTGCAACCATGTCACATGCGTTCGTCCGTTTAGGCTACTTATTTGCGGGCGTCTTTTTTACGGGTGTCCGAACCAAACACAGTCGTCCGAACCTCCTATAAAGTTGTCCGAACCTATATGACAGGCGTATTCAATTTTGTTATTTAAAAATGTAGAAGGCGTCCGACTGTACACAAGATGCGTCCGACTGTATGGAAGAGTCGTCCGCCTGTTCTGTACAGGCGTTCGCCTGCATGGAAGAGGCGTCCGCCTTTTAAGAACAGGCATCCGCCTGTTTAGAACAGTACTTTTGAAATGCCGTGCCCTAATAAATGGTAATTTTTTGATGTTAAATACCAATATTTACACACCGAAAAATCTTTATCATAAGAAATTTTGGAAATTTTGTGTACAAAATAAATAAGAAAACATACTTTAAATAGAAGAAAAAAAAAGGGAAAACGTAGATTATTATTTCCCATGAATGGTATATGTCACGGGTTCAAGCCCCAGGGGCGCGGTCCTTGGAGTCATTTTTTTTTCTTATTTATTTTTTTCTTCTATATAAAGTATATTTTCTTATTTATTTTGCACAAAAAATTCCCAAAAATTTTTATGATAAAGATTTTTCGGTGTGTAAATACTGGTATTTAACATCAAAAAAATTACCATTTATTAGGGCACGACGTTTTCAAAAAGACTGTTCCAAACAGGCGGACGCCTGTTCTTAAAAGACGGACGCCTCTTCCATAGACGGTTTGGTTTGCCTTTAATTTCCCATAAATTCAAGTGCGGTCGGACGCCTTTATAGAACAGGCGGACGACTCTTCCATACAGTCGGACTCCTCTTCCATACAGTCGGACGCCTATTGTGTACAGTCGGACGCCTTCACCGTTTTTTTTAAAAAAACTGAACACGCCTGTGATATAGGTTTGGACGACTGTGTTTGGTTCGGACGCCCATAAAAAAGACGCCCGCAAATAAATACCTTATACGGGCGAACGCCTGTAACATGGTTGCAAGTGTGGAACCGGCGCCCGTGACATTTTTGAAAAAGAATGGGCGTGTGTGTCACTATCCGGGCATGGGCGACCATTTAAGACACGTGGCTTCCTCCTATTGGCTGAATATGTGGGCGTCTGGCAAACCAGGAACAGGCGCCCCGCCTACATAGACAATGGGCATTTGACAAAATGTGGTCATTTTGGGAATTTCAAAGACTGGCTATGGACATTTTTGGCATTTTCCCTTTATTTTTGTTTCAAGTCTTTCCTCCTTGCCGATTGAATAAGTATTAATGAAACCTAATTAATTAATCCTAAAATAATTTCAAAGCAGCCTTAGAGTCGTTTTAAATGTGGCCTTCATAAATATGGGGTCCTTGACCCTTGACTAATTTTCAACAATAGGGAGCCAACCCTGCTAGAGACTGCCTTCAGGCTTCAGGCTTCAGGCTTCAGGCTGGGCCAACCGCCACGTTGGTGAGCAGTTCGATCGATGCAACAGCTGCCTTAACTGCCTAGCGCGCGCCACTGACCTAGAAAAACCTACAAGTTCTAGAAATCAGACCACTCGAGGCGTGATGACAAAAGAGAGACAAGCGCGGGTGCAGTGGTTGATGGTGTTAAGAAGAGTGATTCGTTGATTGTGAGTGGTTGGAGACAATTGACAAGAGTTTCAACCACAAACAATAATGGATTCATAATTTTTTCATGTGGGTTCACTTTATTTGATCTCCTTATTGCTATTGATCTTGACGATATGAAATCCGGTTCGATTGTCATGTCGATTGATACAATTTTATGATTAATAAATTCCAACAACTCAATCAAATTCAAGTTTAATTATCATGTTTCAACTGAGAATTTTCATTTAAAATACATTATTGCAAGTTCAAAAAATAGCCAAAGTCTTCTCAGAAGCAGTTGCATATCTCATTATATTAAAGATAATGTTTGTCTTTTTTTAATCTTTAGCCCATATTAAATATTAAGATTTTACTAGGCATTTTTGTTTTTGTTATTGCAAATTAGAAAAACCAATAGGGTCGTGTAACCCCAATACCTAAAACATAGGTCTGCGAATTGTGCCTGTTCTAGATCATTTTTCTGGAAAAACAAATAATATGGACGCTTTATGTCCAATCATCCCCATAAATCTCCAGCAGCAGACCAAGAAAAACCACCCATCAACCAGGGACAAAAGTCAGATCACAAATTAAATTGGAATACCTTCCAATAATATAATTGCAAATTGAACCCACATATTTGATTGGACTATGACTCCTATTAAACAATTGCAAGTTGCAACCTCTATAATTAAGGCATTCATTGATTTTGTACAAGTCTATGGATTTAGCGAACTCCAAGTTGGTATTTACATTTTTATACGACTTTTATTTTTGTAACGCATAAGACCATGTGTTATCATACGTGATGCAGGCGTAAGAAAAGGGGTTTACGCCCCTATGGCGCCCTCCACCACTACATAGGGGCGTCACCGGAGCGTGGTGGGCATATACTTGATGCAGGTAACGACATTAAGAAATAAGGAGGGGTGATAAGGGCGTGATACGGGGGTGATAATAACACATGTGGTGATGATGTGCAGTGATGAGGGGTTGATGATAATGTTGGTTGCAGTGACGGAGCTTGACCAAAACGGTAGGGGGCGAAATAATTTTTTTTTCACGGGAGGCGAAATAAAGGTTTTTAAAAAATTTTATAATACGTATCGGGAAATATACACTAATATACGGAAAAACAGGGGGGCGGTCCCCCCCGGTCTTGACTAAGTTGCGCCCTGCTTGGTTGTTATTGTTACGTTTATATGACGTCTACGTGAAGTAATGGGGGCTTGATGAGCAGACAAGACCAACGTTATACACGTTTGTATTACTTTTATAAAGATGCCCCACTTGTACGTACATTCCTTTATTTGTTATCTGCTCTCTAAATGTTAGTTAAACGCGCAATCTTTTCTTGTGTGTCGACAACTATTTTAACAATTGTAATGAAGTAGGTTTTGTACATGTAAATCAAATTATATAATATTTAAAACCTACATGGGATTAATTATGTTTGACTTCTACATGTCGGTAAACTGAGTTTCATACATAGAGTTATCAATAGTAGGAGTGTTCAACCGTACGGTTTAGAATATATTTTTAGCCCAATCAAAAACCAAAATTGCGTATTGGGAATCAGGTCAACCAAACAAACCGATTAAAAATTAAATAAACAAGTTATAACGGATTAAACCAAATTCAACCTTATAAATTATTAATAAGATATATAAATTCGGTTTAACGGTTAACCAAATAAACCAAACAAAATGAATTAAAAAATATATGAAACCGATAACCGAAATCAGAATCTGGTTCGTTTTTTTCGATTACAGATACAGTTCAGTTTTCGGTTTTAAAAACTGGTTTTAGTTTTTTTTTTCTCACCCTAACCCAAATCACAAACTCGCTATAACCCTAAGCTATTAAGATTGGATGGTTGCTTGAAAGAGTTGGCTTATCACAATAGTAGTATCATTTAACAAATAATCAAATTTGAGCAGAGATATTTTATAAACATTTTTTTTCCTTTTAACTCTTATACATAAACTTAGTTATTTAACTTTCATATTCACACTCATTTTCTAACTCTCATTTATTAATCACTAAATACAAATGAATTATGGTATATCAAACCCTTTACATAAATATTAAACTTCTCTTATTGTTTTATATATTTTGAGTAACTTATAGTTAGACCTTTGGGCTTTGGCTATTATACTTGTTATTTTAATCTTTATTTTAAAGTAGATTACATGCATCTTTCATAAAAAAAAAATTGCTCAAAAAAAAAAAAACTCAAGAGTGTGGTGTGACAACGAGAACGCTCAAGGAAGTCCAACGTGACACAAAATCGTAATAAAAAATGTGTTTGATTTGAGTAACATGAGTTTTATGATGGTGCAGAGTAATGTGTTTGATGACGAAACGTTTAATGGAAGCATTTTGAGTATATTGGGTTGTAAGTCTCCCAGGGCGGTCCTAAGTATTTAAGTGCTCTGAACGAGCAAAGAAAAGAAAGGCTTTTAGCGAATTATAAACTTGTGATTTTTGGTTTTATATTTTTAAATATAAGTAAATGTATATAATATAAAAAGAATTTTTAATTTTTTTGTGTCCTTGTAAGAAAAGGGCTCTGGACGGAGGTCGTGTTTGTCCCTCCCAGGGCCTCCCATGATGTCTCCGGTGAGAGAGTTTTCGGTAGTTCAGGTTGTTGGAGGATATTGTGTTTTCCGTTGGGACTGGTTATTTACACACCATTTTTGTAACACTCCACTAACACCATACGTCTCGAATATGCTATACGAGGTGTATGCCTCCCTCTGACATACTTTTTGGACAATGACTGGTCTTGAAATTTTGATAAATAATCCTTATACGTACGAGGCTTATAAAGTGTGTGAAGTTTAAGAGTTGGGTATGAAAATAACGGTATCCTTTCTGGTTTGCTGGTGGGATGCTATGACTTTTTCCGCCAATAAAATCAACTTAGATGCTATTGTGTAATACAATGATTATGTTGTTCTTTAATATATTATTTTCATTGCTTTTAAACAAACTTGTTTAATTATTTGTTATTGAATATTTTGTTGATCGGTTATAATCTATATGTTTTATAATATTTTAATAAAATTCTTGACATATAAGACTATTCACAGTGGTCACCCCACTGAAAATCCCTCCCCACCGAAATTTCCTGCCACGTCATCACCCCACTGAAAATCTTAAAACCCCGCAGTGGTCACCCCACCGAAAAACTTCCCCATTTGTGAGAGAAGCCGCCGGTTGTGTGAGAGGGGTAGAGCGGGGAGCGGTACCCGCTCAACCCACAAATTCGTTCCCGCCGGGGGAGGGGGGCGGTGTTCCCGCCGGTGCCCGCCATCCCGCTAAGGCCAGCAGCCTTACCGCTATGCATGGTCTAAGGGCGTTTGGTTTGTGAAATTCCTTGGAATGAGAATTAAACTTGTAATTGGAATTTGTAAAAAGGAATTGGAATCTTAATGAATTTGAACCTATCAAAGAATTTGAATTCCAATGACTTTCATTGGAATCCTTCACAGGTTGAAAGGATTCTTACATCCTTTATTTAAAAGAAATTCATAAATTAATTCAAATTCCAATTTTCTTCTAAACCAAACTCATCAAGAATGTAATTTGTATTACAATTCCAACAGATTTACAGAATCAAACAAGTTGGGAAATGAAATTCAGATTCCATTTTCGTTGAATTTTGTAAACCAAATACCTAGTTATTTTTATATATTTGAAGCATATATTCAATTGATTATACATTTGTGAAAATTCAACGAAGAGTTGACGACCTTCAACTGGGGTTGTTGATTTTTGAATAGTGATTTTCAATATTCAAATTTGTATCTGAAATTTCGGATATCCGAAATTTTGGATTCGGATTTAGATATCCTAACAAATATCTAAGCTTAAATTAAATTTAAAAATTTAAAAATATATATTTCAGATATCCGAATATCCAAAAATTATCCAAATATTCAAAATTATCCGAAATATTTAAAAATTTATCATAAATTAATCCGAAATATCCTGAGAATATTCGAAAAATTATCAAAAAACAATTATTCGAACTATCTGAAATTTTTCGAAGTAGACTAATGGTTAACATTATAATTGCAAGTTGCAGCCACACATTTGAAGACATTTATGATTTTGTATAATTCAGTGGAGCTTTATTAATCGGTTCTAAGTTGATATTTACTTTCTTATATAACTTTCATTCCCTCCTGGGGTGGGCTCAGACATACGCCCAGAGCGTCAAATTAAAGGGGACGGTTGAAATCTCGTCTTGAGTATCGTTGTACTAAGTCGTTCAAAAAAATATATAACTTTCATTCTTGTCATTCATAATTGTACTATTTTTTAGAAAGATGTCCCACTTGTGCCTATATTTATTTCTTTATTTGTTATATACATTGTAAAGACTAATAAAGGCTGATGCTCACCAAACTTCTTGTTTTGTCTAAGTATAGGAGTCTCTTTGAATAAACACCTTCGGAAGGAAGAAGTGATTCTTCGGAAGCAACATTGCTTCCGAAGGATAACTGATTCCTGCCGAAGGTTGTACAAGACAACTGCTTCCGAGGAATCCTCTAATGCTCAGAAGACAAAGACTTCCGAGGAATCTTCTTCTGCACACAAGACAAAGACTTCCGAGGTTTATCCTCTGACAAAGACTGTAGCAGCTTACTCTCAAAGTACAAAAGGTACTGACACAAGACATGCTGGTCTGAGTAAAGACAAAGACAACATGTAATGAGTCAGATAAAGCGCCTTACCTCTCCCATGCTGCATTAAATGCAAAAGATCATCTGAAGCCTTGAAGATCAACAACATTAAATGTCTTTTGTATTTAATAGTTCTTTGTAAAGTCAATGTCTATTAATGTAATGATCATGACTGAGTGTCTTAGCCTGTTAAGACACTCAACATACTAGAATAAGCTTTACTTTATGTACTTGTCTAGTATACCCAACTTGTATTCCTAAGTGTATACGGTTGTAGCCTCGGCTATATAACCTCCCAATGTATTGTTGCTTGGAGTGTGCTTGCTTGTATACTTCCACTTTGAGAGAAATATATCCTTGAGCTTGAATTATTCTTGTGTTCTTAATATTGTTCAAAGATTTTATTGTGTCACTTTGAGTGAAATTGTGAGATCATTCTAACAGAACATTCCGCATCTGTTAGAATTAAGTAAGAAATACTTGTGAAGTGTTGTTTAGAGATAACAACCCGATCCTACAAGTGGTATCAGAGCTTTTGGCTCTTGAACTTGACTGACTAATCATCATCAAGTTACCAGTTCTATTTCTTATAAACCCTCATAGTATTAACACTCATATTTTCTGTGTCTGTCCAAGATGGCTGCTCTAAACAAACATGATACAGAAAATGGCACTCTCAACAAGCCACCAATGTTCACACCTGAAGACTTCGATACCTGGAAAGTCAGAATGGAAGGGTTCATCAGGAACCAAGACTTCAAACTTTGGAAGTCTGTTCTTGAAGGTCCCTACATTCCTACAGTTGCTGCTGCCGGTGCTGGAGTTGCTGCAGTACCAAAAGATCCATCTATGTACTCAGACGAAGATTACAAGAAGATGGAAGTTGATTCTAAAGCTCTTTGGCTAATTCAGATGTCAATACCGAACTCCATTATACATGCATTCAAGAAATGCAAGTCTGCTCAAGAACTGTGGAATTCCTTGAAGCAGATGTATGAAGGGTCAGAAGATGTCAAAGAAAACAAGAAGGATATGCTGAAACAGAAGTTTGAAAACTTTTGTCAACAAAACAATGAGAATATGTCTTCTCAGTACCTAAGGTATGTCCAACTTGTGGATGAATTAACTACTGCAGGTGTAACTCTTGATAATCAAGATGTGCTCAGAAAATTTCTGAGGTCTCTTCCAAAGGCATGGAATATCTACTCTGTAACAATCAGAAGAACAGAAAACCTGAAAACTCTAACTTTAGGAGAATTGTTTGGTATTCTCAGTGCCTATCAGATGGAATTAGATGCCCAAGAATCTAAAGTTTCTCACTCACCATCTGGTTCAGCAGCTCTTTATGCACCCATCAATAATCCTCCATACCAAAGCTATCAACCCCTCTACCATTCTACCTCCACACCCACTGTCACATTTCCTGAAACTCCAAATTCATCAAACCTTGTATCTAACCCAACCCCACTACTAACCTCTGGGCAAGGAGCTTTTATGGCTGAGGAGACAAATTACTTTCATCTGTGCAGATGATCTTGAGGAGATGGATATAAACTATCAAATGGCTATGATTTCATACAGGGCTAAGAAGTTTTACCAAAGAACCGGCAGACAGTTCAAAAAGCACAATATGAAGACTGGGTTTGGACTTGACAAATCTAAACTCAAATGCTTTAACTGTCAACAGTTAGGCCACTTTGCCAGAGAATGCAAGTCCACAGGAACTCAGCAGACAACTTCTGGGCAACCACAACAAAGACCATCAAGCTCATCTAACAATGCAAACATTGCTGAACAAGATTTTGCAGACTGGAGCTTTCAAGCTGAGGACCCCTCCATCTCCAACAGTGCTTTGATGGCAAATGACTCATCTTCCTCAAGCAAGGTAACTGATAGCATGTGCTCACCTGAATGCTTAGAAACATTAACTATTTATAAGAAAATAAATTCTCAACTCTGTAATGAACTTGAGTCTCTACAAGTAGTCAAGGCAAATTTCTTTGAGGTTGAAAGAAATTACAAAGAAAAGATTGAAGAAATGGAAAAGACCATTTCAAGTTTAAAACATGAAGATACTAACAAACAGTGTCAGATTAAAAATCTTTTAGAAAGACTAACCACTGCCAAGACTGAACTTGTATTGGCTGAGTCTTACAGAGACAAATTTCTAAGCCAAGGTGAAAAATATGAAAAACTTTTTAGAATGAGCAGCACAACTGAACTTGTGAATAAAAGGGGAGCTGGTTTGGGATACAACAATGTGGAACCTCCATCTGCTTATACTTCTATAACAGATGTTAGGTGTAAATCATTGGTTGACCTTGTGTATAATGAGGAGTTGGATATACACAAGGTAGTTCAAAAGGATAATCTCTCTGATCCAAGTACCTCAACATGCTCAGATGAGGATGATGTTCCTATTAAATCAGTAAAAGGAAAACAAGCTTTGAAATTTAAGAATCAAAATAAGAAAACTAAGAAACATTCAACAGTTTTTATCAAAGCTAAAACCACAGAAAATATCTCCTCAGATGAGTATGTGACTTGCCCATCTGACAAGTCAAAACGAGGTAGATCAATGGAGAGAAAAGTCAATTCTCCAGGAAAACAGGCAAAGTCTAAGACTAACAAGTATGCTGGAACATCCAAACCATCATTGTCTGAGGATCAAAGATCAGACTTCGTTAAAAGGGATAAGCAGCAACACTCTCCCAACATTCAAACTCTATGTCTGATGTGCGGTGAAAAGAATCATTTTGCTGCTGATTGCTTCTATAATCCAAGAAGCAGAATTTCCTCAATCAAGGGAAGAGGAAGAAAGAACAGTTGGAGTCAGTCATCTACTTCTTCGGAAGAACAGAGAAGAAATTTGGTCAAGAGGGCATCGGAAGCAAGTACCTCCAGTAATAGGAAGAAACAAAATAAAAATGCTTCTGAAAAGAAAGCATCGGAAGCAAAGAAAAAGGAAGCTTCCGAAAGAAAAGGAACCTCGGAAGCTCATCAAAGGAATGCTTTCAACAAACAAAAGAGGTCATCTGTCTTCGGAAGAAGATCATCGGAAGGAAAAAGAAAAACAGCTTCCGATGACCATCAAAAGAAACCAAGTCTTCCGACAACTCAAAAGGCACAAGTATGGAAGAAGAAGGAATCATCTGATAAGCCATCACCCACATCAGAAGCATCCACATCATCTGTCCCACCTAGAATGATGTCAAAGAAATTTACTTACAATGATGCAAATGGTAAACCCAAGACCACATGGGCTTGGGTTCCCATCAGAAACTAACTCACTTCTGGTCATGTGCAGGAACAGCAGGAATCAAAAGGCAACTTGTGGATAGTTGACAGTGGCTGCTCCAGGCACATGACAGGCAACAAGACCCTCTTGCACAAATATGAACCATTCTTTGGCGGGTCTGTTGCTTTTGGAAGTGATCCAGTAGGAGGATACATAACAGGTAGAGGCACAATCACAAATGGTAAGGTAAGCTTTGAGAATGTACATTTTGTAAAAGAACTTAACTACAATTTACTAAGTGTATCACAGGTGTGTGATCAAAAGCATAACATGTTGTTTACTGAGCATGAGTGCATTGTTCTGAAACCAGGATTTGTGATACCAAATGATCAAATTCTACTCAGAGCTCCAAGAAGAAGTAACATGTATATGCTAGATATGAGCACAGCTGCACCTCTTAGTAATATAAGCTGCTTTGTCTCAAAAGCTTCACTTGATGAATCATCACTTTGGCATAGAAGACTTTGTCATGTAAACCTCAAAAATATGAATAAATTGGTCAAAAATAATTTAGTAACTGGTTTACCAACAAAAGAATTCATATGTGTTGATAAATGTGTTGCATGCTTAAAGGGTAAGCAACACAAGTCATCTCATAATGCCAAAGAGATAAATTCTATTACCACAGTCCTTCATTTACTACATATGGACTTGTTTGGCCCCACAAGTGTTAAAAGTCTTGGTAGAAAATCATACTGTTTGGTGGTTACTGATGATTTCTCTCGGTATACCTGGGTGTTTTTCTTAAATACCAAGGATGAAACTGCCGAAATCCTAAAGTCATTTATACTCAGGGTGGAGAATGAAAGTGACCATCATGTAAAAATAATCAGATCAGATCAAGGAACAGAATTCAAGAATCATGTTTTAAATTCTTTTTGTGAATCTAAAGGTATCACAAGACAATTTAGTGCTCCTAGAACTCCACAACAAAATGGTGTAGCTGAAAGAAGGAATAGGACACTAATTGAAGCTGCAAGAACCATGTTGTCTGATGCCAAACTTCCAATAACTTTTTGGGCAGAAGCAGTCAACACTGCCTGTTATGTCCAAAATAGAATATTGGTAGTTAAGTCACATGGCATGACTCCTTATGAAATTTGGCATAAGAGAAAGCCATTCATTGGATTTCTCAAACCATTTGGATGTCATTGCACCATCTTGAATACTAAAGATTACTTAGCCAAGTTTGCTGAGAAATCAGCAGAGGGCTACTTTGTTGGGTACTCTTCAAATGCTAAAGCATATAGAGTATACATCAAAGCATCCAGAGTTATTGAAGAGTCTGCAAATGTTCAGTTCAATGAACATACTCTCAATAAATCTGGAACCGGCCCTGATTGGTTGTTTGATCTTGATAGTTTTACATCTGCATTTAATCTGGTGAAAGAGTATGTTCCAGTTTCACAGTCAGCTACCATAGACATCTCCAAAGGCTCAAGAGAAGATGACTTTCGTGTTGAACTGCCAATAGCTTCAAGACAAAACTTGGCAGAATCCACTTCAACACAAAATGATGTATCACAGTCTGAGACAATCAACACATCTCAGGCAGGTCCCTCAATTGAAGCTGCTTCTAATTCACAACATCAAGAAGAAGTAGGAAGTCCTTCAGCAGAGGAAAATTCTCTGGAAATCACTACTCCCAGAGAAAACCAACCCACAACAGTTCAAACATTGAATCCACGTGATCTGCCAGAAATCCAACTTGAGGTAGTTCTTCCTAACCTTGAGTCACTCAACGTGGATGAATCTTCTCAACTGGATGTGATTCCAAGGACTCGAATTCACAGCACTCATCCAGTTGAAAACATCATTGGCAATGTAGAAGAAGGTGTCAGAACTAGAAGCTCTATGCATGAAGCAAATGTTTGCTTGTTTTCTTGCTTTCTATCCCAAATAGAACCTAAGAAGGTTGCAGAGGCTTTAAAAGATAACAGTTGGGTAGAAGCTATGCAAGAAGAGCTTCTTCAGTTTCAAAGACAAGGAGTTTGGAAAACTTGTCCTTTGCCTAAAGGAAAGTATGCCATTGGAACCAAATGGGTGTTCAGAAACAAGAAAGATGACAAAGGTGTTGTCATCAAAAACAAAGCAAGATTGGTTGTTCAGGGATACACTCAAGAGGAAGGCATTGACTATGATGAAGTCTTTGCACCTGTTGCCAGAATTGAAGCTATTAGAATATTTTTGGCATTTGCAGCTGCAAAAGATTTCAAAGTGTTTCAGATGGATGTTAAAAGTGCCTTTCTTTATGGAAAAATTGATGAAGAAGTTTATGTGTGCCAACCTCCAGGATTTGAAGATCCAAAGTTTCCTGATCATGTCTGTAAGCTTGATAAGGCTCTTTATGGGTTGCATCAAGCTCCCAGAAAATGGTATGAAACTTTATCTTCTTTTCTGTTGGCAAACAAATTCAAGAGAGGAACAATTGATAAAACTCTCTTTTTCAAGAAGTCAAATCAACATATCATGCTAGTTCAAATCTATGTTGATGACATTATCTTTGGTTCTACTAATGAATCTCTCTGCAAGGAGTTTGAATCACTAATGAAATCCAAATTTGAGATGAGTTCAATGGGAGAACTCACCTTCTTTCTTGGATTACAAGTGAAACAAACTCCTACAGGGATTTTCATTAGTCAATCAAAATATGTCAAGGACATTCTTGAAAGATTCAAGCTTTCTGATTGCAAAGCTCTGGGAACTCCTATGTCCAAAACAACATCACTTAGCCCTGATCTTGAGGGGGAGGATGTTGATCAGCACCAGTACAGAGCAATGATAGGCTCTTTGATGTATCTCACAGCAAGCAGGCCAGATATCATGTTTGCAACTTGTGTATGTGCAAGATTTCAGGCCAATCCCAAAGTCTCTCATATGCTGGCTGTAAAAAGAATCTTTAGATACCTCAAAGGAGCACCAAGTCTAGGATTATGGTATCCTAGAAATGAAGACTTCCAATTCATGGCTTATACAGACAGTGATTATGGGGGTTGCAACATCAGCAAGAAATCCACATCAGGGGGATGTCAATTTCTTGGATCCAGGATTGTGTCTTGGCAATGCAAGAAACAGTCATGTGTTTCTACTTCTACTGCAGAGGCTGAATATATAGCTGCTTCTAGCTGCTGTGCACAAGTCATCTGGATCCAGAATCAGATGAAGGATTATGGAGTAGATCTGTTCAATACTCCTATTCAGATAGACAATTCCAGTGCAATCTCCATCACCAATAATCCTGTCAAGCATTCCAAGACCAAGCACATCGACATCAGATACCATTTCATCAGAGATTGTGCAGAAAAGAAGTTGATTCATTTGGTCAAAGTTGATTCAGAAAACAATTTGGCAGATCTCTTCACAAAGGCATTTGATGAAGGAAGATTCAGGTACTTAATAACATCCATTGGGATGATCAACTTTGAATAAATGTACTGACAAGGAATAAATAATTCCTCGGAAGATAAACTTAACTTATCTTCCGATGAGTATCTACTCAGCAGAAGATAGGTTAAGTCTTCGGAAGCATTATTTCTTCCTTAGTCGGAAGATCTCACACTTCAGAAGCTAACTTACCTTCTGAAGTAATATTCTTCCGATACATTACTTTCGGAAGCATAGGCTTCTCAAGGTACTCTTCAGAAGAAAGTGTCTTCCGAAGAACATTTTGCCTAATGAATTTTCTAACACTTCAGAAGCAGTGCTTCCGACAGTATAAATTTTATACTTCGGAAGCACATCCCTTCTGAACTCTCTTGGTCTAATAAATACCCTGCTTCCGAAAGAAACTTCTTCGGAAGCACCTCAGTCAGAGAAAATTAATTGTGAAACCAGCTGTCATCGGAAGACCTTTTTCTGACATCCGGATCTCAAATTTAATGTGTCTATATAATTAAATGCTGAAATCCGAATGTATATAAAGGTCTCCCGCTCATTCAAATTCTCACAAACTGTTTCACTTTGAACTCTTCTTCTCCTTGATCTCTCCAATTGTGCCCTAAAATCACCAACTCTCATGGCTCTTCTTGCTTTCAAACCTGCTCACAACGTACCAGCGGAGTTATCAGCAGAACATGATGCTGACTTCGCCCCAATCATCTCCTTTCTTCAAAGGAGCAGGTATTTCTTTGCATTAACTGTTCAGCCCTTGGTGTATGAGTCTCATCACCAACAGTTCTGGGCATCTTGTTCTGTTTCCTCGTCTTCCAATGGTCGGTCTCTTGTAGCCACCATTGATGCTCATCCTATTGCTATTTCTGTGGAGACCATCTGTCGGCATCTTAAACTAAATGATGCCGGTGGAAAGGTTTCATTCACGAAGGATGAGGTAGCATTGACATTTCAGTCAATGGGGTACGAAGGTCCTCTCCCTTCAACAACCTATTTGAAGGGTCGAGTGTCCTATAATTACAAGTACCTCATACATGTGTTTTTACATTGTCTTTCAAATAAATCTGGTGGTTGGGACCAAGTTCCATCTGATTTAGCTTCGGCTATTCATGGCTTGGTTTCCAATCAACTGTTTAATTTTTCTGCTTTTATTTTCAATAATTTGGTTGACAACATCATGTCACCAAAGAAGTTTTGTATGTATCCCAGGTTTTTGCAACACCTTTTTAATGAAGAGTTGGGAGCTTCCCTTTCTCTAACTGGGAATACTTACAAAATGCCCTTGGTCTCTTCCAAGATTTTTGTGCAACTCAAGAAGAAGAGTGCTCAGTTCTCTGGGACATTCACTCCTCTTCTTTCCTCTATGGAGTCCCCTGCTCCAGAAGGTGACAGCTCTGTTAACCCCACAGATGCTGAACCCACACCTTCCACTTCTGTTCCTCACCCCATAAAAATCACTTACAAACGCAAACGAAACCCTGTGCAACTTTCTACAGTTGTTCAGGCCCCTTCTACTGAACCAAAACAGAAAAAGGTTAAAAGAACTGCTCAGGGCACAGTTCTACCTAAGGTGAAAGCCACACCCCTTGTTTCTCCACAGGTTCTTCCTTTGAAACCTGTGGTTGCCCTTAACCAGCCTGAAAGCCCTCAGCTTATGTCACAAAACATAACTGAGAATATTCAAAGGGATTCACCCATCATTGAGTTTGCTTCTCATGAAGCAACTTCATTAGATAAGAGACTGTCTCCCAAGTCTCCAGGTTCATATCATCCAGAAATGCCCCCCACCCATACTATCACCCAGGCTCAAGGAACCCCTGCTCTAGCTGTGGAGGAACCACTCTCTCCAACTACCCAAACTTTAATGAGAGTGGTGACACAGTTACAAGCTCGGTTCCCTGACCCAGAGCCTATTCAATCAGAGGTTGGCCCCAGTAGTTCTGAAGGGGTCAATGCAGGTGAGGCTGCCACTACTGTTGATCTTAATAAAGATCCACAGGACAGTGGTACAGGCAATAGGACCTCACCTGCGGCAACCTATATTGGGGAGGACTTCTTTGAGGTTCTTCTCAATGAAGGGAATCCAGGGTGCCAAGAAACCACATCTGGTGGTGGAGGTGCAGGAGCTAGGCTCAGGACTCCATCGCCCCATGATTCTACTCCGGTAGAGGAGGGCACATCCACACAGGAATTGACGGCTACAATCACTTCCCTCCAAGCCAGGGTAGCTCAGTTAGAAGCTGAGGTGGCTACCCTGCGGCTTGAGGTCCAAACCAAAGATGCCACTATTCTGGACCTCAGGAGGCGTCCCCCGGTCACTCTACATCCATTTCACCCTGATCCTGCTACTACCACTTTCATCCCCTGATGCTACCAAAAAGGGGGAGAATATACCAACTGCAGGGTCAGGATCAGAAGCAAGAGAAGAGGAGGGTGCACAGGAAGTTACTCCATCCTTAGTCACTTTGACTGCTGAATGGGATGACTTCTTGGGTACTTATTTTCAAGATTCTTCTTCTACTTCCTCTTCTTCTGCTTCTGAGGATACAAGGGAGGTTGCCAAAGAGACTGAACAGCAAACATCAAATGTCTCTTTGGAACCTCAGTCCCCTCTTGGGACTAAGTCTCCTTCTGAGACTGCAGCAGGTTGGCATGGAAGACACAGCACAAGAAGAATCAATTTCCATGAAATCTGTGTCCCCTTCTGGGACTGAAGCTGCTGAGGCTCTCTCTTCCTCTCCTGAGCCCTTTGTGGAATCCAATAAGGAATCATCTAAGGAGATTGGTCAACTGGAGGAGCCAGTGAATGCTGAGGTTAACTCCGAAGCTGCAGCTGCCTCCGAAGGCCCAGTCATCCTGGATGTTTCCTCCACAGAGGAGCTACATGCCAATGAACCAGCTGGTGAGGCAACAGAAGAAATCTCCTCTGGGGCAAAAATAACTGCTGATGACAAAGGAAAACGTAAGCTAACCCCAGAGGAGGAAGCAGAACAGGAGGAGATGAGACCAAAGAAAACAAAGGGCCGACCAAACACTTCTCTAGATGAAGAGCGAGCTAGACTCTCTGCTTTGCTAGAAGAAAAAGGTTATGACTTTGATGAAGTCATCAACTGGTCGGTACCTAGAATGGCTGCCGAGCTGGACAAGGTGCAGCAGCAAGAACAAGCTGTTGCTGCATCAAAGGCCCTGAGTGTACTTACAAAGGAGCAAAAAGAGAAGGCCTACAGAGACAAGAACAAGGCCTTTCTCTTGGAATATGGCTTCCATGCTCGGCAGCTAGGCCCAATGAAGAACTCAACCATGGATATGCATATCAGAGATATAAAAGCCAAAGTTGCAAGAGGTGAGTTACCTTCAATTGAACAAATCAGGGCAAGAAAGGAAAGCCTAATGAGAGGCTTAGGTTTAGGGGGAGGAGCTACAATAGAACTTCCCCTCTCTGGTGCAGGGATCAGAGAGGGAGAAGAAGTCATGTGTGGGGAAGCAACAAAAGCAATGTTCCCCAAAATGTTCCCCCTAAATCCAAAAGAAGAACCAATATCTCCTCCTTCAAGTCCAAGTATGGATAACATGCCTATCTCCTCAGTCTACAAAAAGGGTAAGAAGACTACAAGGAAACAATCAATACCAAACCCTGATCCTGAGAGACATACACAGGCTGAAGAGAGGAGAACAGAACCCTCAAGGGATGAGGATATTGGGCCACAGTCTACTGCAACAACAGGTGCAGCAGTAGAATCAACTGTGGAAGCCCAACAGGCCAGAGTTCTGAGGAGTCAAGCCACTGCTCAAGACAAACCAAGATTCACAAGAAGAAAGAGCATGGCTAAAAGGAAAAAGGAAACAAAAACCATCCCCTTAGACTCTGAGCCTGATACAACACTCTCAGTACTTGTAGCCACATCTGAAGCAATTCCCAAAACTACACAAACCCCAGAAGACATGAGGGATATCAGCAGATTAATGCATGAGCATTCATACATCCCTTTGGTAAATTGGAGCTTCAATGCACAAGAAAGGATATTCATCCTCACCGACTACAATGGAGAAATAAAACTGGTGGATCTTTTGCATCTGATGACATTGGCAAAACCCTATATACTTGATCTAGATAAGCTCCCTCTCAATAATCCTGACAATGGAGCAGATGGGAGGTCAGCTATCAGATTAATTAGAAAAAGGGCACAGGTACTGAGGGGTACATGGAAGCCAAGATTTATGCCTTAGAAGTTTTGGTAGCATCAGCCTAGGGGGAGACTGTAAAGACTAATAAAGGCTGATGCTCACCAAACTTCTTGTTTTGTCTAAGTATAGGAGTCTCTTTGAATAAACACCTTCGGAAGGAAGAAGTGATTCTTCGGAAGCAACATTGCTTCCGAAGGATAACTGACTCCTGCCGAAGGTTGTACAAGACAACTGCTTCCGAGGAATCCTCTAATGCTCAGAAGACAAAGACTTCCGAGGAATCTTCTTCTGCACACAAGACAAAGACTTCCGAGGTTTATCCTCTGACAAAGACTGTAGCAGCTTACTCTCAAAGTACAAAAGGTACTGACACAAGACATGCTGGTCTGAGTAAAGACAAAGACAACATGTAATGAGTCAGATAAAGCGCCTTACCTCTCCCATGCTGCATTAAATGCAAAAGATCATCTGAAGCCTTGAAGATCAACAACATTAAATGTCTTTTGTATTTAATAGTTCTTTGTAAAGTCAATGTCTATTAATGTAATGATCATGACTGAGTGTCTTAGCCTGTTAAGACACTCAACATACTAGAATAAGCTTTACTTTATGTACTTGTCTAGTATACCCAACTTGTATTCCTAAGTGTATACGGTTGTAGCCTCGGCTATATAACCTCCCAATGTATTGTTGCTTGGAGTGTGCTTGCTTGTATACTTCCACTTTGAGAGAAATATATCCTTGAGCTTGAATTATTCTTGTGTTCTTAATATTGTTCAAAGATTTTTATTGTGTCACTTTGAGTGAAATTGTGAGATCATTCTAACAGAACATTCCGCATCTGTTAGAATTAAGTAAGAAATACTTGTGAAGTGTTGTTTAGAGTTAACAACCCGATCCTACATACATTATACAAGTGTTATCCACTTGATAGACATTAGATTAGATGTATATTTTTTTTATAAGCTATTAGTATTCTTAAGTTGTATTAATAACACTATGTTATTTTTTTTTAATACTAAAAAATATTTAAAAAAATATGTGTAAGTAAAAATTACATAAATATGATGTGATTTATTTGACTTAAGTATGTTATATATATGAATGAGTTATGTGTGAATTTTAGAACCCATCTTATATCAACTTACAAGGCAATTGAAAAAGACACAGAAGATTTCTTTATAGATTAAAAATGAAAACTAATTTTAATAATTGTAATGAATTAGGTTTTATATGTTTAGTTGAAATTATACAATGTTTCAAACTTATATGAGATTATCCTTGACTTGCTTTTTCACACTTTCTTTCTAGCTACAAGTTAATTTATCAATTACTACCTACAAGTTAATTATGCATATATCAAACCCTTTTACATCCATGTTAAACTTAGAGCAAGATTTTTTTCAAGTTCTTTTTAGGAGAAAAGCTTGAGTTCAATTTTTTTTAATACAATATGGAATTTTAATTTCTTTTTCTTTTTCTTTTTTTAAATAGAATCATCCTTTAATTAATATTATTTTCAGCCATATCTTTGGTCAACTTTAACAAGTAGCATTTCTAGGTCATGGGAGGGTGGTGGGTTACTTAAATTGCTCAACTATGAAAGATCTACAAGTTGTCCAATGGAGAGAAATTCATAATTATCAAATAAATTCAAGGACATTGCTAAAATCTATCATCTATAGTGAATGATTTCTATATAGTTGGGTCATTGGTACACCGGTTATAACACTACTTTTTATATTTTTAAATATAAATTGTCGAGATTGTTCATGTGTTTTACTATTATTTTACTATTGGTCGTTAGGTTTCATAAATTACTCTTATGTTCCCAACATGTTTCATAAATTACTCATATGATTACAACATTTAAATATTTGTAACAAATATAGTCCTTAATTCACAAGAAACTTAGGGACCAGAGTTATATAAAGAGATTGTATATGCTAAAACTGTTTAAAAGTTGTGACCATTATGGTAATCTATGAAACATAGAGAACAAAAGTGAAATAATAGCAAATCATATGGACAAAATATTGGCAATTACTCTAAAAAGTTTTTAAAAAATACGTATGAGGTTTACCCTCCAATTTCCGCCTGTAACGAACTTAACTACCCTATATATCTTTGATTATATATAAAAATACAATTTCAATCTAAATTCATGATAAACACTAATAATATTACTACATATATAGGTTTTAGAGTCTTGATTAATTCCAACATCTTACTTTAAGATTTCTTTGACTCTTTCGATTTTGATTAGCGTTGAAGTACTAACTAAATAAGAGATTTATAATTATACCTTATCAACTTAAACTATTTAGGGCAAGTATGATGTTAAATTAAGAAGAACTTGTGAAAGATGTAAAGTCACAATTGATTACTTAACTAATTTAATTAGTTGTGTAAAATAAAATTTAATTTGGTATGTCTGTTATATAGAAAATGTTTTAAATTCTAAATTGCATAAAACAATGAGATTGAAAAGTGTTTGTAATTAGTATTTAAGAAACTGATTAATTTCAAAGCTTAAATTTTAAAGCAAAATGCACAACATGTAGATCTCTCTACTAGAAGTTGCACATACATAACTCATGCGCTATTTAGAATGAAAGGATTTCATAAAACTAAGGGATCGTACCATGTTGACCAGAACAATTCAAAATCGAATAAAAACAGATGCTAGGATGTTGTTTAAACAAAATCAAGTTTAAATGAGTTATTTTTAAAATTAGTTTTGATCTAAATGAGTCATTTAAAAAAAACACCAATTTAGTTGAAAATAAAATGAGTTGTAAGTCAACACTCGGCAAATAGTTTATTTGTGTAATCTTTATTAATTTTATCATCAAATATACTATTAATAATTCTTAATTGTTTGAATCTATTATAATCTCATAGTTTCCAGGTTGCCATCTTGACCTACATTATATTAAGGTGTTACCCATCTCAACTCGTTATATAGTATGATACTATATGATGCTACCTATTTTATCCAAAATATAATAATTGTTCACCCACACCAACTCATTTATTTTGAATTGAGTCAAGATGTTATGTCTACTAATGATGCACTTCTTTTAAGCATGGTTGTAAAAATCCCCGACAAGGCCAATTAATCGGCCGACTGGGCCCGACTATCCGATTAGGCCGATTAGTTGGCTGATTAATCCATAGTCCCCATCCACGACCGACTTGTGACTAGCGATTTCTACAACATTGCCTTTAAGGAATAAACTGAGATAAAAATTTGAAATCTAACAAGAATTAAGAGTTGATTTTACTTTTTACATGGTTGTAGGGCATAACGTAGACTTTAAAATGAGCACTGTGTTTGGTGCGGGAGTTGTTGATGAGCACGTGAACAAAATGAGCAAGATTATGAAATGCAACTATGCAAGAACGGTTCTATGCAAAATGTCATTTTCTCTACCAATTGAAAGTTTGTGATTTTGACAATTGTATTTTGTAGGTTATATATTAATCAAGTCGACGTGTTAGAAACCAAAAACTCACCTCTTTTTTATTTTATTTTGCCAAATGTCAACTTCTGTCCATGTATTAGTCTAAATAAACTTAACAAATATATCTATTTTAATAAATAAAGGTTTTGATGGACACATGTCATGTTTTTATAGCCCATCAACTTTATTTTCCCACCTATCTCTCATATTAAATACATATCATATTAAATGTATTTTTTATACATTTTTAAATTAAAAAAGATTTTTAATAGATCAAAAATATATTAATGTTAAAGTACACACTTTTAAAAAAAATTAATATAAATTTTAAATTTAAAAAAATGAAATAATTAAAGAAAATGAACTTTAAAAAAATTGGGGTTTTAAGATATAAAATAATTATTTTATTAATTAAAGTAATAAGTTATACTAATTTTTAATTATATTACTAAAAAATCATCTAATATTGTATAAATTTCCATTAGTATTTATACATTATATCTTTTTATTTAACCCGTGTAACACACGGGGTATTAACCTAGTAATTAATATATTAAACCCAATTGACACCCTAATATTTTTATTTCAGAAACAATAATATGGAGGAATAATTGAGATATGCAAATCCCACATGCCACTTCATGAACAAGACAGAGACACTTCTCTCCGTCAACTTTTTTTATGAGTTATGTTATTCTCGTACTTAATTCACACACTTCACATCTTTTATACGTTTCGTATAAGTATATATGAGACGTATATAAGACTTTCTATATGTCTCATATAGACATATATTGGACGTATAATAGGGGGCAATCATTATTTGTTAGAATTTCTCAACGTTAATAATTGGACTCATATATGCCATATATATACACCTATAGGTTCTCTACGAAACGTATACGAGACCAATCATTGTCAAATTAATGAGTGTCCTAGGGGTAATTATACGTCTTGTATAAACATATACGAGGCATATAATGTCTAATGAATACTAAGTTATAATTGTTTTCATATTGGCTAATGAATAGTAAGTTATAATTGTTTTCATATTGGTAATTTTTTACACGTTTAAAGTTCTGAAAGCTAAAACATTATCATTATTACCTTACTTGGTTAAAACATTATCGTTATTGCCCAAAGTGGTGAAACAATCCAATCATAAAACTTACAAACGCAGATTTACTGTGAGACAACACTCAACTCTTTAATAATAGTAATGTTACAAAAGAGTTCGTCTTTATATAAAGGAGGTGCGACCGTACAAGGTGCGACCACAAAGGTCCATTTTTTAAGGGGGTCTAATTTTTAAAAATATTTTTATATATTATATATATTTTATTTATTTTATAAAAAACACTATAATTTATATTCCAGTCTTTTAAATGTATTAAACTCAGTTACTAATTTTATAAAAAAAAAAAGAAAAACTTGTTAATTAAACATTTGGCCTAATAACTAATTACAATTTAAAATTGGGTGTTACTTTTTACACCCCCTCGCCTACTCTATATCATCATATTCAGCAAACATTAAATATATATTCAATTATTCATTAATTATCACTCTTTTTCATTAATTAATGCCATCATTTATCAGAAATATTTTAATTATTTTATAAAATATTACACAAGTATAAAACCTTAATAATTATTCAAACATTATATTGTGTGAATATTAGTTATATTAAAACTTTATCTTTTTCATTTATTTTTTAATATTTTAGTATTAGTTTTTGTTTTTTTTCTAGTAACATCTTTTTAATGTTACATATTCATGTTTATTTAAAGTGATTAAAATTTTGTTAGTTCTTAGTTATGAAACACAATACATTAGCTTTTACATAAATAATATTATATATATATATATATATGTGGTTAAATCTTGCACCGAATGAGTTTCGTTGCTTTAAGAATTTAGTTTCGTTATATTTAAATTAATTTATTATTTTTCAAATGTCTTTTTAAGAATTTATTTTTAAAATCTTTTGATTTTTTTAATAAAAACATAAAATACTACTTTAAAATATTTTTTGATTTATAAAATTAATTTACGTAGGTTTTGATTTAATATTTATTAATTTGATTTCTTTCTTTAGTTTCAAAATTGAGTTTTGATTTATTTATTTTTATGAATATAATTTGTTTATTATTTTAATTAAATATTTGTTTATATATGTATGGGTAAACAAAAAATACAAACAATAAATGTCAATTAATAATTATGTATACAAAGAATCTTGTATTTTACTTTTTCTAAATTTAAGAGAGATATGACAAATTTATTGGTGTTTTTAGTCAAACTATATTCAGTTACATTTAATGTAGTAGAGTAAGGTGTAATTGGAAAATACAGTATGCTGTGATTAGAAATACCCTTTAAAATTTAGGTAAAAAAATTAACTCATCATATTTAGTTACAAACTAATTATCACACACGCACATATAGGGCTCAATTTTAACATTCGTACATGGCACCTAATTTTATCATAGATGACCATGTTTATATATACACTTCTCGAATATTATTCATCAAGAAAATTAAACCTAATTAACACCAAACATAGATAAAACTATATTAAAAAAGGAAGCTTGCGAGTAATAAAGTTATTTTATTTCATTTTAATTATTAAACTTTTATTTATTTATTTTTAACCTCAAAAGTTTGCACAATACATTTATGTCATTGTATTTTTTTTAATGTTTTTATTTGGGTTATTGATTTAAATACTCTCAACTTTGACCTCTTGGCCGGCAATACTCCCAACTGAGGAAATGTTTACTGACACTCCCAACTTTCCAAACATATTCCATTGGCACTCCAAAACAACATTTTTTTGATGACTGGCACTTGTTTTGGAGTGCCAATGGAAAATTTTTTGAAAGTTGGGAGTATCAGTGAACATTTCCTCAGTTGGGAGTATTGCCGGCCAATAGGTCATAGTCTGGAGTATTAAATCCAATAACCCTTTTTATTTTGAGTTCTTTATGATTACTGTTTTGTCTGTGTTTTTATTAAGATTTTTGACACTTACTTTTACGATTTAGTACGCTTTTCGAGTTTATAACGAAGTTACAATCGTTTTTACGACAGGATATAATTATACTTAAACAGTAAATTTATTGTTTTTTCATTACAAATATTTTTTAATGTTTTAATTTTTTGTTCATTATGATTACTTTTTATATATGTTTTTATTCGTGTTTTTGACGCATATTTTTATGACAGCTTCTGGATTATACAACAGCATAACGGTTACTTTTATAAATAGTATGTTTTAGGGCTTTAACGACAGAGTTGTGACATGCTTTCTCTCTGCATTTGATGTTCGTGATCATGTGCATTTTGTTCCCCATCATCAACACACTAGTTCTTGTTGGAGCACACGGAGTGGATCACGGGAAGAAGGCGGGGAGAGCTCCACGTACCGAACCGAGGCCGGCCGGGAATACCGGGTCCCCCGGATACGGGGTGGGGAAATTCGGGGAGTGCTCACCGAATGAGGCCGAGCGTGGGGAGGGGAAAAAAAGAGCCGTTGTGTTCGACCGCTTGAGAGATTTAAAAAAAATTCAAACTCTATAAAATATCGTTATTTTTTACATCAAAACTCACACTCTTTATCATTTTCTTCTTTCATTCTATATCAAATTTTATAAAGTTTAAACCAATGTATCCGTTTACGTTTGAGCTTCCACCATTTGAAAGTAAATCGTCAAGTTCTGAAGAAGACGAGATCAATATCACACAACAAAACTTTCAGTTTTTGTCAACCTTTGTGGCCACGAGTTTAAACGAGTTTGGATCCACCGCATCCTCTTCGAGAAGGTATAAACAATTTTTTTAGTATATTTGTTTTTTTTATTATGTTTTTTACAATATATATGTTACAATATTTTTTAAAAGGTATATATGTCGGGACCATCGTGCCGAATCACATAAGAGGATTGTTGATCATTATTTTAGCACCGAAACCAACCCAACATTCACCAATGAATTATTTGAAAGAATATTTCTTATGCCTAGAGATTTATTTTTGCGTATCGTAGACGATGTTGAAATGAATTACCAATATTTTCAAACATCGTTTGATGCAAGAGGTCATCAAAGTTTTACTGCACTTCAAAAGTGCACGTCTGCGATACGACAGTTAGCTTACTGTGACGCTCCAGATGCTCTTAATGAGTATTTACAAATGTCTGAAAGAACGTCGCGTGAAAGCCTCAACCAATTTTGTGACGGTGTTATTTGTTTGTATTGAAAAAAATTTCTTCGAAAACCCACATACAATGATGTTCAGTTGCTATACCAAGCGCATTCTTAAAGACACAAATTCCCAGGGATGTTGGGAAGTATAGATTGTACGAATTGGGTTTGGAAGAATTGCCCGATTGAATGGCGTGGACAATACACACGGGGTGACTACAAGGTTCCGACAGTGATGCTTGAAGCGGTGGCATCACAAGACACTTGGTTTTGGCATGCTTTCTTTGGACCTCCCGGCTCCAACAATGACCTCAACGTTCTTGATCGTTCGTATGTTTTCAGCAACATACTTGATGGATCAGCCCCAAAGTGCCCGTTTATGGTTAACGGCGTCGAATACAAGCTTGGATATTATCTTGGTGATGGGATTTATCCTAGTTGGGCAACTATAGTGAAATCGTCGCAACATCCTCCAGGGAATGATTTAAAACGTTGTCGATTCAGAGAGCACAAGAAGCTGCACGAAATGATGTTGAAAGAGCTTTCGGTGTTTTGAAGGGAAAGTGGAATATATTGCATCGTCCCGCAAAGCAAATGCATCCACGAAGTTTACGAAAAATTATGTATGCTTATATCATTTTACACAATATGATTTTAAAATAGAATGAGTCAACAATATTACCAAGTCACATAAAGGACCCTCATAGTGATGAACAGCCTGAAGAAGACATTCTTTATCAGCTACGATCAAGGACAACGCAGGGAAACCTTCGAGCCGACCTTATCGAGCATTTGGAGCAAGCTGACTTTTCCTAGATTGTTTATTCATTTTGTATTGAAAATCATTATTTAATTTGCATAAAACTCATCATAGTTGTAAGATTATGTGTTAAACGTTAATAAATGTATATGCATATTTAATTTATGTTATTAACGTTAACAAAGTGTTATATGCATCATTTACCCTCCCAAACATAGTACATACATAGTACATAAGCTTAGGCCTGTAAATTAACATCAACCATGTTTAACCATTTCATCTAAATAAGTCATACGTTGATTTTACAAAACGAATATCTCTGACAAAAATTTAAACCGGTCAGGGCCGGTCTTGGGGGAGGGTGAGACGGGCGACCACCTTGGGCTTGGCTTTTTTAGGAGCCCGAAATTTAAAAAAAATAATAATATATTATAATAAAAATATATTTTATAAAACCTAGGATCTAACAAGTATTGATAGAATGAAAATAGTTTAATTGATAATGAGACTTCAAGTGAGCAAGAAGTTTCATTTTCACCCGAGAAAAATTATAAAGACTTGCTTTTATGTATTGTTGATGAAGGTATCGCTTCTCTTAAATCAAGATGTGATCAATATGAAAAATATGAATACCTATTTGGTTTTTTGTTTCCCTAAAAGCATAGTTGTAAAATTCGCTAAGCGCTAGTTGGGCGGCGAGGTACCGCCTAGGGATTAATCGGCGCTAGGCGGATTCGAAATTTTATAAGTAATTTTACAAATATATATTATATATACACATCCATATCAATAATTCAATATGATACTTCAAATAATTTAAAAAATAAACTTAAACATACTAAATCAAGCACTTCAAAGTTCAAACTTAAACACTAAGTTCAAACTTTAGAGATGGATTTTAATGTTAAGTGGCTAGATTCGATGTTTGATATGTTAGATTCGATGTTTAAAAAACATATTAAGTATTTTTGGTTGAATTATGTCTCAAATAATCATAGATCTGACCATTTTTACCCGAAAAAAGTATAAAAAAAATGACTAGGCCACCTGGGCCGCCTCGCCTAGCACATAGGTACAGCCAAGGCCAAATCGACATAGTTGGAGGCCGCCTAGCGCCTAGGCCGATTTTTACAACACTGCCTAAAAGTTGAAGCAAATTAGTGAAAATGATCTTAAGTTGTGTTGTTATCGTCTTCGAGATGCATGGAAGTATAAAGAACAACCAAATATTGATGATACAGATGAACTTTATAGGGATTTGAAGTTGTTTGAGACATTTTTGTGTAATAAAATTATTACCTTTTTTATTCTATAAACAATGTTTTTCCTAATTCATTAACTGCATATAAAGTTTTGTTGACTATTCTGGTTTTTGTGGCATCAACGAAAAGAAGTTTTTCTAAGTTAAAGTTGTTAAAGTCTTATTTACGATCGTCAATGTCATAAGACTGACTTAACAGATTGGCAATGATTTATATTGAAAACGTCATCTTAGACAATATGGATACTGAAGAGATGATAGAGACTTTTTGTTTCAAAAAAATGCTCGAATAGCCTCGCGGTTTGCTTAATTATTTAAAATATATTATTATGCTACAATACTTTGATTTTGTTAATTTTTTTAACAAATATATTTATATTATTAACTTTTTATATATAAATTCCTAAGTTAGTCCATTTTTTCTCGCCCCAGGCCTCATAAATTTTTTTGATTCTCGGGGCCGGCCCTGAAGCCGGTCATTCATTGAATTGTTTAATTAAACTTGTTAAACAAATCAACATGCACACAACACGTTTAATTACACAAATTGAATAAGTCACCCATTTAATTTCATGGCTTAGTTAAGTCAACCTAAACATGACTCGTTTAACTATACAGATTAAACAACCTGGTTAACCCAAGGATGATGTCTTACTAAGGATGCTAGAAATCTGATTACTTACATAGCATATTCATTTCATGCAGGTCTCATGGCAGCAGATTTACTCTCGAATATATAAAAAGGATGCTTAAAATCAAGTGAAAGTGAAACCAAAGCATTTTGCCAAGGTTTGAAACGACATTCCAAACAGAAGCAGAAAAAAAAAGGTCACAAAGTGTAACATGATAAACAAAGAAAATCACAAAGTTTAGCAAAATTATGTCACATTCTTTCTACGACCCACGCGAGCCACGAACCCGGCCTTGATTTGAGCAACTGATCTCTCAGAACCACACTAGAAAGCAAAGAAAAACAAGTGTCAACTACTCAATTTTGACCAATTAATTTATAATTAAATGGGATGATATGGGTTACATTTTGCATCAAATAAGTTAATAGAATGAAATAATACGATATATATATATATAAAATAAATCAGTTGAGTTTCTTCATAAAACCAGATTGTTAATGAGATGATATAGTTTTTGTAATCATATCTAACATAATAATTAGCAAGGTTTTCGGAACCGGACCGGACCGGCCGACCCAAAATAGGCATGCGAACCGAATTCAAACTAACCGGCCTGTTGAGCCGGTTCACCGGTCGAACCGGTTCACCGGTTCATTGATTGGACCGGATTAATAGTTTTTTTTTTAACTAAAATCTAAATAATAAAACATTAAAACCAAATCCTATATTTTTTTAATATGATTATGTTTGTTTAAAGTTTAAACATTAATTATGTTTTGTTTAAACGTGTTTATAATTTTATAGTTTTTTTAAAATATATAATATACTCATTATGTTATCCGGTTCTTAAATCCGAGCCGACCGGTCCGACCAGTAACCAGTAAAATGTCCGGTTTGACGTCTGGTCTGGTTATAAAAACATTGATAATTAGTAATGAAAATGGTACAAAAAAAGACCAAACATAAAATGTGCACAGGCCAACCCGAGCCTAGCTGGTTTGACATGCTTTTACCCGAATAGCCTGAAACCATCTTCATATATCTACCAAGACTACCACTATGTATTGCTACAAGTTGTCCACAATTTAACATGCCATATAACACAACATCTATGGTATGAAAAACTTTCAACTATTTATAGCATCAACCAACATTAGTTTTTAACCCCAACAGATCAAAATTAAAAGAAAAGGTTGGCTCCAATTCGGTCCGATCGGAGCAGGTCAAATGAGCTTTTTAAAAGACTGAAACACCATTTAACTGTTACAGTTATTCGCTAGTCGAAACACATTCAACACGCCTGACCCACCCATACGGCCAGTTGTCGCTTTTTGTAGCAAACAAGAGCACACACATTCACTTCTTAAGTAATATTTTGTTAGATATTTTAGTGTAATTGAGATTAATTTTATCAACCAATACAAATCATGAAATTAATCCAACAAGTTGGATGTGAGGTGCACGCTTGTTTAAGGTTTTATGATTCAATAGGGGTTCCAAGGGGAATTGGGTGTGAAATGTACCTTCTCACATGTGAGGAAGAACAGACGAGTTTCCTTATCCTTTTCGATGCTTGTATCCGAGCTCTTGCAGCTACTGCAGATAACATACTCATCTGTAAAACACAACTTATCAGCAAAAACAGCTGTCGCACTACTTGGAAAAAAAATACAATCATGATTCGGAGAGGTAACTTACTGGCATATCGACGTAGAATCCCTTCGAAGTTTTTGGGCGCAAATCTGCCCTTTACCACCAATCTTTGCTTCTCGTCAAGCGATCCGCTAGTACCCAGTTCAGTAAGCAAGAAGGCCATAACATGTTCCTGCTGCCTATGCAACCTAATGTATAAAAACAGACAGTCAGAAATAGCCCATAATGTTTTAAACATAAAACATTACAATAGAAAACATTCTATAATTCTTAATACAAGAGATAACTATGCAAAGTTATTCTATAGATCATACTTGAAGGTTCTTCATTTTCCAAACATGTCTGTTAATTTCAACCATATTTGCGGTGCGCACATATAATGTATATATGTGTGAACCCTAAAGAGGGGAAAATAAAATTCCACTAATTTTAACGTTATTTACTTATTTTGTGAAAATAAAGTTAAAAGTGTTAAGATGATGAACTTCAAACGATAACTTTGAGCCAGATACTCTTTCGGAGCAGCCTCTTTATCCCAACTGGGATTGGATTAAGGCTTGTGTCCATCCTTCCGCCGATCCTACTAAAAAGTGAGAATATACTGAGTAAGTTTGTTTGTTTTTTATCACCAAGAGGTCAAAAACGTACCAACAAAACAAAGAATATATAACAGGTAATGGGTCAAACGATGCAAAGCAGTTCCAAATGTACTTTAGATGCATACTACATCTGCAATTGACTTGTTCTGTAAGAACAAAGTTTATTACTCATTGAAAATCAAAACTTCAACCAAAAAGGGTGTCTAGATGATAGATCAACCCAATTCAGATATCCAACCTGCATGACCCGCCCATTCGCAACCTCTACTTCTAATCGAATAAATGTAAACCAAAAAATATCAGCAACTTGACAACGTACATCTTGCAAATGTCCATAAAATTCGCGAAGACAGTTTTCTTTGTGCCACGAAGAACTTGCGGTGGCCTCATGATTGTTCTCCTTCTCTCGCCAGCAAGCTCCGGATTGTCTTCCCGAAGTTTATTAAAAACTCGACTAAGAAGCTGAACAAATATGCATTTACCAAAAATTAGTAACAGTATCAACAACAGAAATAACATAAACAAAAGACAATTTGGATTTTGCAGTTGTGTCCTAAGATGTCATGCCATCAAAATATTCGCGATACGAGACTTTGTACCTCCTCATACGTGTAATCGCGATCTGTTCCTTCCCACGGAAGTTTTTGTAGTTGCAAGTCAGTTCCTTCTCTGTTCCCATCCTCTCCGTTTGGATCTAGTAAACACAAAACACATCACCATTCATCCAAGAAAGAAGAATAACATTATGGGCACAATAAGTTAACTAATAAAAACAACCTATAATCTATGCGCCCCATTTGAGATGCATGCATATAATGTATATATGTGTGAGCCCTCAAGGGACCAAAGTAAAATTGCATTAGTTTGAGGGGCTAAAACCGTTAGTTGTTTTGGCCCTATGGTTTAAGTTTTTTAACTATTTCAAATCAAAATAAAATCTTCTATCAATGCAGCACATGTGGACATGTGGTTAACTATTGATTTTAGCCCCTCAAACCTAACTATTATAACGGTTTTGGCCTCAAACCTAACTATGGTTAGAGGCCAAAAACGTTAGTTATTTAAACCACAGAAACTAAATTGATAGAAGATTTCATTTTAGGTTGAAATAGTTAAAACACTTAAACCACAAGGGACAAAACCGTAATTTACTTTTTTACTTATTTTGTGAAAATAACGTTAAAAGTATTGGTGTCCATCCTTCCCCCAGATCGTACTGAAAAGTGAGAATATGCTGGGTAAAGTTGTTTGTTTGGTTACTTACAATCTGTATCTTCTTCAACAACTTCGCCTTCATCATCCGAGATATCTATCTGTACCTAAAATGATCATAAGAAACTCATATGCAGGTACTTTTAGAAGTCTAGAATAGAGAAACAATGTGGAGTGTATACATAACTAACCTGTTTCTTCTTTTTCTTTTTCAGACCAGTAAATGCAGGATCAAGATCTTCAGAGACTGCAAGCCAAGTTTGGATTTTAGTAAAACTTGAGAATGACAAAATCAAATAGGTAAAACATACAACTTCAAAAAAAATTACTTGTTTACCAGATAAGTTATCAGTTTTCTGAACCAAGTGTTCAACAGAATCTTCAGAGGGGTCTTGCATAACAACCTTCTTTTTCTTCTTCTTTTTCGTTGGCTCAAATAGTGTAAGCTGTAATATAGTCAGTGTTGTAAAAATCGGCATAGGCGGCCTAGTTAATTTTATTTTTTTTTTACTTTTTTTGGGTAAAAAGTACCAGATTCATGATTATTCGAAACATTTGTCAACCCAAAATCCTTAATATGTGTCTAACACATAGAACTAAACATCTGAAACATCGAATCCAGCCACTAAACATCGATATTCATCTCTATATTTTGAACTCTATGTTTAAGTTTCAACTTTGAAGTACTTTACTTAATATGTTTAAGTTTATTTTTGAATTATTTGAAGTATTATATTGAATTATTGATATTAATGTATGTATATAATATATATTTGTAAAATTACATAAAAAAATTCGAATCTCTTAGCGACGATTAATCCATAAGCAGTACCTCACCGACTAACTAGCTCATAACGCCTTCTACAACCATGATCATAGCATATCAGTATTAAATACTTTAAAAAGGAAACAGCTAGTAAAATACAGATGAATTCCTGCTTTGGTTGTCAGCTGACAGATATTAATTCATAAGAATCATCATTGATCAAAGCAAGTTATCCTTGTGATTCAACAGACAAGCTTAGAAAGATAACTAAATCTGCAACTTAAACTTACATCTGGAGCTTCATCCTTCAACTCAATTTGATTTTCTTCCTCTGCCATAATGCCTCCTTCTGATCAACAACAATATAACATATATGCATTATATTTAATTGCTTTGTTAGTGCTGCAAAGCTCAAGTTGTGTGCATTGGTCCATAGTTATCAAAGGCGCACAAGGTGCACGCTTAGGCGCACCACAATGCAGCAATTGCGCCTCGACTGGATAGTAGCACTTTCTTGCAAATTCAAGTAAAAAATCGTTCGAACATGTTTGAACATGTCTAAAACAGTTGCATTAGCCCTAAATAAGTTCGTCCTAAACAAGTTTGAGTCAGGGTCTGGAATCACGCCTGCATGCTTTATTTTGTTATTTCAAGCTTTTTTTGTTTTTTATAATTAATATTTTTCTTTATTGTCTTATGTGTTTTTAGTCGAAGTTAGAGGTGGGAAAAACACCTAGAACCTGAACTGACAACCCGAACAAGAACCATAAGGTTCAGGATTCTCATGGAAATCGAAAATGAAAAAACCTAAACCGGTTCCCAAGGTCGTCTCAAGTTTTTTGTGGCACAAAGTGGGCCCTCTTTCAACTGTAAATAAAAATTCTTCTCAAGTTTGAAAAAATTACATAGATTATCATCAAAGAGAAGCTACAAAAAGTATAAATCGTAAACAAAAACATGAATTCCAAATATTAAAAAAAATCAGAAAGTTTACCCCAATCAGAATTCAATACAACTAAAAAGTTGATTTATCTAAAAAATTTTGAGGCCCCTACATTTTGAAGGCCCTAAGCTAGGGTTTTTTTTTTTAAATATGAGACCCAGCCATGCCGTTTCCTCCTGTACCCGACAAAACCCGAGCCGGATCAAAACCCGAATCAAAACCGGTCAAAAAACCGAAAACAGTTATTGACTTTTGACCGGAACCATTTAAAACCAGAAACGATTCCAAAAAAACCCATTTTGCCGACCTGTAATCAAAGTAGTAGACTCGTGGGTAGTTTAAAAGTGGTGGGTCACCACTTATAGTGAGTGGTTGTTTTGTTGTGTTTAATCGTTCCTGCATGTTTCATTGCCATTTTTTATAAAAAAGTTTACAAATTCCATTCATCTTCTTGCTTCTCTCGATCTCCGGTTATGATACTATCACAGTTTTATGGAGATGCACACATACATCAAGCTCAAATTAACACAACCGTCAGACATCGAATTATATTTACACTTACCACAAAGAACGGAAGAACTGAAGAATGTTTTGTGCATACGATAAACCCTAGTTTGTAAGTAAAAACCCCAATTTCATCGATTAAGATAAACCCTAGTTCGTAACTTGGTATTTATTTACGAGATGAGCCGTTGAAGTTTTAAGACAAAAAATATCATAAATATGGAAGGAAGGAAATTGTATTTAATGGAATATCAGTTTTTGTAATAACTTTTTACATTCATGAATAAACTTAATTCCTTGTCCGGATGCAACGTTCACATTCATGTTCTTACACTCGTTCTTTTGAAGCTTTTTGAGTGAATAAAAATTTATCATGCATGTCATTTTCTTTATTTGGTTTACTAAATTAATTACACGTGTATTACACTCAATAAAAATTTAAATAATATAAGACAATTTTTTAATATAAAATATGATTAAAATTCATATAATTAAATATATTTAATAATAAAATAATTATATTATTTTTTTAAACACTATAGTTTTTTTTCAAATTTTGTTTCTTTAAATTTCTTGTTTTAATTTTTTTTGAAAATTCAATATTTTAAAATAATTTGTTTTTTTTTAAAAAAAAGTTTGTTTAAATAATTTTATTTATTAATATAGATAGATTGAAACGACACATGTAGTTTTAAGATCAGCAAACTGTTCTATTGCAGCAACAATTTAGATGCGTTTTTTCTTGTACAAAACTCGGTAGTTTTCAGACTAGTCTTTTGTTATCAACTGTTCATCCAAGATTAGTGGCTTGTGATACAAGTTTACTACTTTTGCATGTGAGATAATCAAAAGATACACAGTTTTTCATATTTAAAGTTTCATCTAACTATTCAATTGTTTTTTATCGTGCTTCTTTGATTCTATCTACACCCAATAATCTTGCTTTTAAATCATTTCAAATATTTTTGGCATTCATGTGATTGATAATCAGTGATATAGATAATTGCACAGATAACAAATGATTGAATAGGAGAATGTTTTTATTAGCTGAAAGCATTAACTCGTTTACATGAAATGAACCAGTATAAATACTAAATGAAAATAACAACTACAGCTACTAAAAAGGAATAAACAAACGGTAACAAGACTTTATTCAAAAGACACGTGCAACAGCATGCATGCAAATCGGCTCCAACGTAAACGAGTAAGACTTGTTCTCCTTATTCATTTTAGCCACGTGAGTTGAGAGTTGTAGAAGTACTTTCTTCATCCCCCCTTGCTTCAAAATTCTCAACTCCCAATAATCTTCTAAACTGAACAAATTTCTCCCGGCACAAAGATTTTGTTAACACATCAGCAAGCTGCAAATTAGTACCACAAGATTAGTGGCTTGTGATACAAGTTTACTACTTTTGCATGTGAGATAATCAAAAGATACACAGTTTTTCATATTTAAAGTTTCATCTAGCTTATAAGTGCTTTTTATCGTGCTTCTTTGATTCTGTCTACATCCAATAATCTTGCTTTTAAATCATTTCAAATATTTTTGGCATTCATGTGATGAGCAATTTGAAGAACAAGTTCTTTCAACGTGGCTTGATATAAATAAGCAATAACCAAGGCCTTTTTCTTTGGTTTCACTTCTCTTATTGATTCAATTGCATCCCAAATTTCATGAACATTAAAAATTGCTTTAATTTTTAGGGTCCAAATAGTGGAATTTATAATCGGGCATTGGAACGTTATTGCAGTTCCTTCTTCCTTCACCTTTTCATCTTTCTTGGTCATTCTTTAGTGTTTTTTTTCCCAATTTTGATGACTAGCTAGTTTTCTCTTAACAAGATGATGGTTTCGGATCAAATTGATATCAACTTCATGGGTTTCGAATCAAATCAATTTCATATTTTAATTAATTTGAAATCAATTTAATAACTTCAAATCAAATTATTATTCTCCTGGTTTTACGGTCGCATAGCGAATCAAAACCTTATTTCACCGGTTTTTGGGCTGCTTGTGGCAAATCAAAACCTTACTTTCAAGAATAGTACATCGGTTCTTCAGTCATTTATGAATCATTACCAATTATTTTAATGACAACAGTGCACGAGATTTTTCGGTTGTTTATAGCAAATCAAAAAAATTGTTATTCTTTAATTATAATACATAGTTTTTCGGTTTCCTATGCAAATAGAACTCATGTTGGTCTTTATTTTCTTCTTTCCAATTTAAACACCAAAGACGAACTAGAAACCCATGGGTCTGCTTGCTATTGTGACATAAGCTTTTGATGGTCGAAGATTTGTTGGTTGGATCAAGAGAATCGCTCTAATACTAATTATAAACTTTAACAAAATATTCACACACACACTTTATGTAAGATTTCGAGGGAACAAAGAAAAAAAATACAGAACACTCATTTATTTATTACATTCAAGAGTGATTCAAATTGTGCAATTGAGTATTTATAGGTACATTTTGATGGTAAACCAAACCAACATAACTAAATTTTTACGGTTAATTAATTACCATAACTTATATTAATGGTAATTATATAATAATCTTGCACTAACTTGTTTACAGAAGCGGCCTCCGTCTTGGGCTCATGTTTTTGGGGCATAAAATTCTTAAAAATGTTGGAGAATTTCATATATTAATACCAGAATTTCTATTTGATCATGTAAAGAAATCATTTTTCGAAACCAATATTTCTACTCTTCCGAGTTCATGAAATTTGATCGGGATAATTCAAAGGAATTTCATGTGATATGAATTTCAAATATATTTCTACGCACTGGTTTCTACGTTTAATCACCAGATGAAGATGACATTTAATTGTAGTTAACTTTTGTGTGTGTATTTGCGGGTCAAAGTGCACGGATCCTTACCCTATATATTAAAAAAAGTAATTTATATTTTAAATTTTAACTTATAAAAACCCAAATGTTTTTAATTATTAATAGTTTAAATACGTGTATGTCCAATTGCTTATTTTTTGAGCACTTAACAAAATTTCTTTTTTTTCCCCTCTACCCGTTTATAAAACCCAAATTAGAATCATATTCCGTCAAACTCCATCTCACTCAACTTAGTGTTTTCGGTAAATGTGTGATAACTCCTGGAATAAAATGTGTTGTTGCTTAAAAAGATGAATACGAAAATTATGCATCATAAACAACTATACTACCGTAAAAAAAAGAGAAAAATATGAAGATATGAGAAAGTCACAAGGTGGTGCTATGTATAAGTTTATAAATAAAATGCATGTTGAAGAACAATAACATACACAAGTTGCATGGTTGCATTTGTAGAAAAAAGTTTTTTCTATGTTAAAGTTATTGAATACTTATTTACGATCAACAATATTTCAAGAAAGACAAAGTGGATTGACCATAAGAGCTGTCGAGAGAGAATTCTTAGAGAGTATAAACTGTGAATAACTAATCAACCAACTTTTTATGAAGAATGTTAGGCGAACTTTACAAATCATCGGTAAATTTTGATGATATGTATTTATAACACTATGACTTCCTTATGTTTAGAATATATTCTTATAATGTTAGTCGTCATTTGTCATTTATACAAATTTATGATTATATATTTAAATTCGTTAGAAGGACTTTATTTCTTTGGATAATTATGGCCACTTCAATTCTCAGATTCACCCCCACTTATTTAAAATCTATAATTCATATTCCAACAGATTTGCTTTGTCGCATTGTTAGACACCCAAATGCATAGGGGTGTTCATCGGATCGGGTTGTTTGGATTTGAAAGTTTTAAAAACTTATCCGAAACCCGACCCGATCCGAATTCGAAAATTTTCTATCTGATATTAATCTGTCCGAATAACCCGAACAAACCTATTTTTTCATCTGAATAATCCGAACAACCTGAATAAACAGGGTTTATTCGGGTTATTTGGATCGAATTCGGATATCCGATCAAAATAGTAAATACAGAGGATTTTGGATATCCGATCCAATCCGAATTCGGAAAACGGATATCTGATCCGAATATATCCGAATCTTTACTTCGGATCGGTTTTTTCGGGATTCGAATACGATTCGGATTTCGGATTTTTTGAACACCCCTACAAATGCACACTATGTCTTTGTTAAAAAGAAATAAATTGAATAATTAATATAAAATGAAGTGTGGCTCACATTCCTCTTAAGGGCATCGTACATTCGTACTGACGTATAAAAAATGTTTCTTAATATATATAGTCATATAGACACACACATATAACATTAAACATAGATGTATTACACCCTTATACATGTTAAATATTTGAATTTTAAAGTTTTTTGTTTAAAATATCATATTATATATTTTTCAAAGACGTTTTATAAAAAATTAAAGAATTGATTTATAATTTAATCATATTATTTGCTAAGTTAAACAAAAACACTATTATTTAATGGGAGAGAAAAAAAAATAAAAATTTAATGAAAAAATGACATAAAAATATTTATTATGAGAGAGAGGTGGGAAAACAATTTTTATGTGCTCTAGAAACTTGACATGTGGCAAACAAAAACCTTGATTTATTATATAAGATAGTTAGATTTGTTAAGTTTATTTAGACCAATACATGTCCAGTGGTTGACATTTGGCAAAATAAAATAAAAAAGAGGTGAGCTTTTGGTTTGTAAAACGTTGACTTGATTAATATATAACCTACAAAATACAATTGTCAAAATCACAATCTTTCAACTGGTAGAGAAAATGACATTTTGCATAGAACCCTTCTTGCATTTCATAATCTTGCTCATTTTGTTCATGTGCTCATCAACAACTCCCACACCAAACATAGTGCTCATTTTAAAGTCTATGTTATGACCTACAACCAAGTAAAAACAACTCTTTTTTCTTGTTAGATTTCAAGTTTTTATCTCAGATCATTCCTTAGAAGAAGTGCATCATCAATCAATAGACCTTGCATCTCGACTTAAAATAATATAAATGAGTTGATTTGGGTAAACAATGTTGGATATTTTAGTGTAATTGGATTAATTCAATTGTGTACGTATTCTGGAATAATCTCTACAAACGATTATTGTATTTTGTATTAAAATATGTAGTATCATGACCTATAACAAGTTGAGATGAGTAACGACTTAACACAATGTGGGTCAAGATAGCAACCTAGAAACCATGAGATTATGTTAGATTCAAACATGTAAGAATTATGACCAATAATATATTTGATGATAAAATCACTAATATTATGCAAATAAACTATTTGTTGACTTACAACCCATTTTAACTTCAATTAATTGATGTTTTTTAAAAATGATTTATTTAGGTCAAAACTGATTTTTCTTATAAGTCATCATGATCCGCACTCATCCTACGTGTCTGAACCCATCCTGGCCCGTTACCCACCCCGTCTATTTTGTCAGGCTTAATCATCAACGTAAATAGATGCGAAAATAGTGTTATAAGGCCATTGTTTGGAACGTAAACCCCATGAAAATCTCCAATCGAATAAGCTTTCCAGATATACTCACCAAAAGGTTCCATGCATGGTAAACATAAAAATAAGAGGAGACAGTGGATCTCCTTGTTTAAGACCAACATAACACTGAAATTCAGATGTGGGATTGCCATTGAAATATAGATTAGGAGATGATTTTATGCAACCATTAATACATCTTCTCTATTTATCAGAAAATTTCATTTGATTATGGATTTAACTAAAAAAACTCCAACTCAAAGTACTCAATTAATGCTTTCTCTATGTCTATTAACTTATGACTTTTTGAATGAGGTGTTTAAAGTGATGAAAAACAACTTATTACATTTTTTACAAAAGATTCTGAAAATTCCTTTTTAGATATGACAAACAACTTATTAACTTATTGTCAATAAGTAATTGTGAAATGAAATCCCAAAAAACCCTTCAATGACAAGAGGCCCATCAAGAATGCTTCTATCCATTTGCCTAAAGCGTTAGGCTAACCGCTAACATCTTGGAAATTACCTTGTATATAACTCCTATTAAGTTTATGGGTCGGATAGTGTTAATCTTTTATCTTTTTTGGGTATTAAAGTGATGAAAAAAGAACTACACTCTTTACTGATCCGACTCTCCTTGTGAAATCTAATGGTTGGGTTTAGCTTAGTCATTTACACAATTTTTATTATAAAAATGGGTGGAATATGATTACTTTGAATTTGGTTGTAAATTTAGGCTAAGCATGAAAGAATACAAAATATAATGTTTAGGATGCTTGGAATGCACAAGAAAGAAAAGTCAAGAGAATCATGTTGCAAAGGAAGCTAAATTATATAAATCAGCAACTAGTGCATCCACCAGAGGCGTCTCCAAGAATTCGAGTGCGCTGTGCGAAAAAGGAAAAAAAGACCCCTTAGATAAATTTTTTTTATATATAATGACTAATATTGTGACAATTAACGTAAGCATAACAAAATCATAGTTTTAAAACTTAAAAGTACGTACCAATATACCAAAATAACTAACCGATGGGCCTTGTAGATGTGCCTATTGTTTTTTTTAATCATTTATTGGGCCTTGTAGTTTAATCTATAGAATGTTATAATGGGACAATTGAATTTTTATAAAAAATATATAGTATATATAAAATTTTTTTTATAAAATTGTGCCCCTAAAAACGATGGGCCCTGTGCGGGAGGGGGTTTGCACCCCCTCCAAGCCGCCCCTGGCATCCACACAAAGTCAGTGGCAACTAGGTGATATATGGTTTTTATGTATGAGTTTTAGTTGAACAAATCATGGTTTTTGCATGATAATTTCCCGAAATCGAATTACTTTGGAGGACTTTTGAATGCAGGGAAACGATGGAAATTGGTTGGTAAACTCCCAAGTAATGTTTAAAAGAGATTTTTGAGCTTTTAGGAGTGCTGGAAGAGGTGAGACTTGCAAAACAAATGGAAACAGTGACCGGCGTACAGTACGTTCAACCCGGCGTATGGTACTCCAGAATGCTGAAAGTGGGCGTATAGTGCAACGTACAACAGAATGTTTTCAGCGTATCATACTTCAAGCCGGCGTACCATACTACAACCCGGCGTATGGTACGCCGGAGGTCGTTTTTGAGCGGTTTTTGGACGGTTTTTGATGAATCTAAAGGGATATTTCGAGCCTAATTCGTGATTATCATCCCTAGAACAGAGGAGGACGACTCTAGAAGCATTTTTGGAGATTCCTAATCAAGATTTCATCATAGTTCTTCCATGATCAAGCATTGTTCTTCAATTGTGAGCATGTTAGGCTAAACAATCCATAGTCACAACCGGAGTAAGAGTTCAGTCGAGTTGTAAGACCATTTCTATGTTTGTGTTTGAATGTTTGAAATTTATGATCATTATTTGTGAATGTTTGTGTTGATGTTAAGCATTATCGTTTGTATGTTTCTTCGAATGACAATTTATGTTTAGAAATCTTCAATTGTGATCATTCCACTTTAGAGAACCTCTAGATGTGTTGTAGATGTTTACATGGTTTAGGATTTGTCATGGATTGTTTTGGAACAGTCAAGGTTGCACAATAGTTAAATTCCACTTCAAAGAAACTTTGAATGTGTTGTAGATGTATCATTGATGTAATCGTGTTTAGTATTGGAGTGATATACAATTGATATGGATCATGTCTATGTAATTCATCATTAACAAATATAGAAATAGGTTTTGCAACTAATGGATTGAACTTGAAACCGGAAGTGACTATTTCTTTCTACATACGTTAAATTCAATTTCAATTTACTTGTTTATGCATTTTATAGTCAATCAAGAAACCAAATTAACTTTTCATTTTAAATTTCATGTTTACATATCAACTTAAGTTAAAGACCAACCATTAACTCCTCGTGGTTCGACACCCTTCTTCCCTAGCTAGTCTTAGGTTGTAAGGAACTCAGTTTCTCTCTAAGTTTGACTGGTACCACGACAACGGTCACTAGGATGCCAGTCGACATGCTTTTTTGGTTTTTGTTGGTTTCTTGACCTATTTAACCCAACACTTTGGAGTTTTAGGGGACTTTTAATGACTTTCGGTGATTTTGTGATGAATAAAGAAGACTTGGGAATCATTCAATAAACATGTCAATCTTAATGGGAACTTATGAATCAAGATCAGATCAAACCTTTGATGATTTGCAAGCATAGAAACTAGTGATTGTTTCATGGGTTGAGTTGGTGTTGGTCAGTATGTTTAATCTAGTTTTCTCTTAATTTGGACATGGAGTTGAATCAATGATTCAATGGTTGTTGGTTGATTTAGGTTTTTGTAGTTTAATTGTTTTTAATAATAAATTTGCTTAGATCCAGAATTGAATTTTCATATCTTTCAATTTTATTTTTTTATATATGTTTGCTTGTATGCATGTACATTTATCGGCTGGATTATTAAAATGTTGTCAAATCGGGTTATAGAAAGTGTTCTAATATTTATATACCATTCCCATCAGTTATACATTATAGTCATGTCAAATCAATCAGGTCATAAACACACAACTTTAAATCATACAATTTTTTAAATATTTTTTTAACAATAAAAATGTTGAAAGATAGTTTACTTGTTTTTTTAGAACGGCTGTTGTTGCAATAGTAAGAGCGTTGCGGCAGAGTGCAGTAACTGGGTATCAAAACCACAGTCTTACACTCATGCTACAATTGTAGTTGTGCATCTTTCAGTGGCATTAGAGAGACTCCCCTATGATGCGATTGCAGCGGAGGCTTCACCCAACCCTCCTGACAGGCCAAGTTGGTTGGAATCGAAGACTCGTCAACCAACCGTTCCACGGAAAAACCGGGCAGGAAGCTTTAATTTTGTCACGCAAACCCTTTTGGCTCGAACACAAAGCCGGGTGATAGACCGGGTTGCATGTCATTGCCATGTCTCACAAATTTTGAAAACAATGGGTATTGAACTTGTAACAGCAAGTACCAGATCGTCCGGCAAGTCCGTACGGTATGTGTACTTTCACCTTATACTATGTGTAAATACATGTTCATGAACAGTAATTGTATTATCAGATTTCAAAATACAATACATAGTTGTATGTATTTTTGTGTAAACTTAAATACAGTAAGTACAACATACATTTGAAACAATAGTTGTGTGTATTTAAGTGAAAACTTAAGTACAGTTAACACAACGAATCACAGGAAACAACAGTGTTCAAGTAAACAACGAAAGCAAATCGGTTGCGATCTGATGTCCTCAAATGACAGGAATCAGATGGCCGACGAATCAGTACAAGAACAATGTGAAAACAGAATGTTTAGTTGAGTCCGCCAGTGAGGAAACACAATTCAAACACAAATGCAGTGTTATTTCAGAATAACGAACTGACAGTGTGTTTGCGTGAGTGACGATTCACACAAACATATCTGTGAGTTTAAAGTTCTGAAATAATGACTGAAAAGTAGAAAACAAAAGTCAGAAAGCAAAACCATCGTCGTGTTCGTTCGGGTGACGATTCGAACGAATACGCGCGAAGTGACGCGATCTGACGAAACGAAAACTAAAACACGTCACGAACGACTTTAAATTAATAAAATCAAATAAATAACATTTTACAATTTTGAAACTCATCAAATTATATTAAATTAGTTTACTTTATTTATTCCATTTAAATTGCGCGTAATTTTCCGGAAACGCAACGAAGTGCGAACCGAGCAACGAAAACGAACCCGAACACGCTCGGGGTATAAATACACTAAATGAGGTCATTTTCCTCATTATTTCTCATCTTCTTCCTCCCTCACACCCAAATTCCCGGTTTAGAAAAAACCCACCATTTTTACACCTTCAAACCTTCATAACTTTCTCATTTCTTTACCAAATTCATCCATTCTTGAACCTATACGAAGATCTTATCACTCTCTACACGAAAGTACAAAGGATCCATCATATTGTCCACGAAATCGGAGGTAAACAAGCTGTCAAAGTTGCGAAAATTAGGGTTTTCCCTTTCTTGTTAAACCTTTCTCAATCACCGGTTAAATCACCTCAAAAACCAGGAAAGACCCACCCTAGTACACCTTAGAAGCTAGTAAAAACCTTCTGGACCAAACTTGAACCTCGAAAGGAGGGGCGGGGCTGTGGCTTCGAATGGCCGAAGGGGACACACCCAGTTAGGGCGAATGGCTAGCGCCGAATGGCCTCATTCGACCGGTTACCCCTCATTCGACATGCTCTTCATTCGCCAGTCACTCTCTCGCCCACACTCATTCGCTCCTCCTCATTCGATAGTCAGACAACCCTCATTCGAAACTTTCCACATTCGAGAACCATCTCATTCGGCAACACCATTCGACCACCCTACGAGCCACCATACATTCGACCATCTACCTCATTTGGTCTGTGGGCCATTCGCCAGATTGACTTCATTCGACTAAGTGGCCATACTCAATCACATTCGGCCAAGCACTCCCTCTATTCGGCCGACTCTCTTGTGTGGCCCAAATCAATTACCCAACAATGTTTTACACTGAATTGGTCTTAGCCCAGTCATTTACGAGGCCCAATAGGGTGGCCCAGATACTTATTCGGACAACAGGACCCTTATTCGACCAGCCAAAGCACTTGACCGAAGGCCCAATTCACCCAGCCCATAAGCACTTTTTCGGCCCTACATAATCTTTTCGGCCCAAGGGACTAGCCGGCCCACACCCCTACGGCCCAAGTGTTGATTTTGGTCAAATTGATTGGGTTGGCCCATCTAACATGCGGCCCACGTCACTAAATTTGGCCCAGCAACACCATCATACTATCCATGAAATTTATTGGGCCCACGACCACCTTATCTCGGCCCATTTGAATCAAAATGCAAAGCCGAAAACGATTAAGTTATAATAATAGTTTCATGATTATGTGCTAACTATGTAATAAACTATCTCAACTTAACAAGGACAACAAGTGGAGTCTTAAACTTTAAATCTAAATTGAACACTTAGATTTGGTTTATAAGGATCAAAACATCACGTACTAAACTTAACTTAAAGTAGTTAAGTGCTAGTATGATAGGTGGCAATTAAAAGTGGGCCGAACGATGACCGAGACTCACGTGTGTTAACCAACTCAAGGGTTAACACCTACACGCACTTACATACACACGACTCATACTTACAACTTACAAACAACGTGAAATCAATACAGGATCGTGAAAACAAACTCAATTACAAATCAGAGCGCGTGCATTCTTTCATTTAAGCTAAGTCAACCCAACAACTACAAGGTGAGTTCATATGCCCCTTTTCTTTAATCTTTATTGATTTTAAACTCTCGGGGCTGAGAAACATGCTTTACTTTTATTTATTTAAAAGTTTTGCTTACATATTGCTAATACTTTGATTATTTGATATTAAATTGCTTATTATCATAAATCATTGTATGCATGCTTGTTGAATTTAAGAATACAGGAAAGATAAGATGATGATGATATTTTAATATCATAACTCATCGATACAATAGAATAACTTAGTAGTAAGTTAACTCTTACAACACTTAGTTATTCTTACAAGAAATGGCATTGTAACAATTACAAGGAAACATGATGACATGATTACAGGAGCAAAACATAAGAATGATATAAAGATAATGTATCTTTACTACATCATTCAATACAAGAGTTAAATAAGTGTAATAAGACTAGATCTTATAATACTTAACCTTATACTCAACACATATTACAAGAAGAACAAGTAGCATGGAATGATAATCATGATAACATAATTTCATGATAACAACATCATTCACTCAATTAATTAACATAATCTAATAAGACTAGTTCTTATTTAATTTTGTTAATATCACGGAGAACATATGACAATGAGAACAAGAGTACAAGTGAATACAATTACAATTAATTACATTTGACCTGTTTGTATTATATCACTCCAATCATGTGCCAAATTGTTCAAGTTGATCATGTAAGTCCCTTTAATTCGCTGACCAGTTAGTTTGACGTGACTAAACCGACGATAGCATAGTGATACCATAGGTTTGACAAACCTCTAGCTTGTAGGGCTAGTATGTTGATCGTAACAATTCAATGGCCGGTAACGTATGACCGGTGACAGGGCGACCTCAAATCAGGTTCTGGTAAGCGACACATGGTGATATTAATCTACAGTGATAAGTAATTAATCCAACGAGAGCCCTATTGACTAGTAGGTTGAGAAGGTGATCTGCTCTCATGTGACACTACTAGTAATAGATTTCGTTGAGGACAATAGACATGCAAAGTGGTAGAGATAAATCGGATGCATTGAAATCTGATTACGTGAGGATTTCAATGGATTCCTTTTAGGCTCTATGCACTATGGTTCAAGAACAAGTTGCAAAGGGTTAACTCACACTCTTAATATTTAATAGAGTATCATCAGTTAACCCACCTCAAGTATAGAATAATGCAAGGACAAGATTATATTAATCTAAAATTCCTTAATACATCGAGGGTTATCAATACTTCGGTTTGATAATTAAACCCCATACAATATATTATTCTATCATCAATACAATATCTGAATACATCTCAAGTGCGATGAATAAGCGGGGAAATGGATATCTTTAGTTGTATCGCAAGTGGTGTGGAACTTGACTGAGTATGTGGTGGGATAGCGTCTGGGCTTGACCCTTTCAGGATTCCCTATATATAAGCATACTTGATCAGGTGATACACTACTTGTACATATAACTAAGGAGAGGCCATTGGGTGGTATAGATGAAACAAGTATTACAAGCAACAACTATGACATTGTGGATGTGTGCATGATCAATTCAATGGTTTTCAATTTACTTACTTATGAACTCACCAACCTAGTGTTGACTTTGTTTAAATTACATGTTTTCTCAGGTGACGGACAGGTGTAGATACTATATACAAATGATAAGCTAGTGGACTCATAGAAGACCTAGCTTTCTTTTGGTTGCATACATTTTGATATGACAAACTATGAATCACTTTTGTATATCTTGTACAGATCAAGATATAAACTCATTGATTCTTTTGATTAGATTTACTTAGTTAAATTATGAAGTACAATGTAATTTAACTTTGTAATTCTATTTCATGTCATGTTTAGCATTTCTCATTTATATCTCATGTGCTATGTAAACAATCTGATCATTTGATTATCAACACAATGATATCGCGCCCCGGGAACATTCCGCCCGACGGGAAAACACGATCCGTTCCCGCCGGCCCTGGGTGTGACAGATTGGTATCAGAGCCATGGTTATAGAGAAATATAGGTCATATTACTAAAATGGTTTGGCCTAGACTATAACCTAGGGACCCTCATGTAGAGTTCTTATGATATAGGATTCTATTTGCATAATGTCTTCTGCTTCTGATCACTGCACTAACCGATTTCTTTTCGGTTATGATCAGAATGCCGCCGCGAAGACAACCACCACTATTACCGTTGACTCTAGGTTCAGCTCCGCATTCATCGACTCCATCACCAGCTGACTCTCCTCCACATTCACCACCACCACCTCCACCTCCTCCTCCACACTCTCCACCACCAGGCTCAAGCAATGTTCAGATGATAGATCCTGCTACTATCGCTTTGGCAACCCTGCTGAGTACTCAACTGACAAGTCAGCTGAAAGATGTCATACCAGAAATGATAAACAGGATCCAAGGCCACAACAACAATTCTGGCCATACTACAGGAGAGGCTAGTGGAAACACTAGTCATACTTCGGACTACTCCTACAAGTCTTTTGTAGGATGCAAGCCCCCAAGTTTCACCGGGGTTGAAGGAGCTGTTGGACTGATCCAATGGCTAGAAAAGATGGAGAACACTCTGGACATTAGCAACTGTCCAGAACACCATAAAGTTCGCTATGCAGCTGGTTCATTCAGCAAGCGAGCACTGACATGGTGGAATGCTCAGATTCGAGCAAAGGGAAGAGATGAAGCAATGGCGATGCCATGGGCAGAATTTAAACTTCTTCTGAGGAACGAGTTCTGTCCGAAACACGAACTACAACTGCTGGAAACGGAACTCTCGAATCATATAATGAAGGGAGCCGATCATATGACCTTCACCACTCGGTATCATGAGTTGGTAGCTTTGGTGCCAGAAATGGTACCAACATTGGAAAAGCTGATTGATCGTTATGTGGCGGGATTACCTTCTTGCATCCAAAGTATCGTGTTGACTGCTTATCCTGCTACTTTGGAGGCTGCTATCTCCCTCTCAGCTAAACTTACCAAGGTGATGGTAAAGTCGGGAGTTTTGAAGGATGAGGCTGAAACAGCCAAAGCTGGAACTTCCAAAAAGTCGGATAAACGTCCGGCTAAGAAACAAAAAGTGGCAAGGAATTTTGCTACCACTACTCAGGCCCCAATGCTTAATCAGCCACCACCACTACAAGTCAGGAAGCCCTACACTGGCACTGCACCTTTGTGCAATACTTGTCAGTATCATCATGCGCCAAACTCTCAGTGTATGCAATGCACAAACTGTGGAAAGTTTGGCCACTGGGCAAACCGCTGCAGGAACACGGGAGCTCCAAACAGAAACAACAATGCAGCTACTACTACTGCTGCTACTGATCGCAGGTCTTGCTACAACTGTGGTGAACCTGGTCACTTCTCTCGGGATTGTCCCAAGAGAAATCAACAAAGGGCTCAAGCACCAAGAGGACGAGCCTTTCAGATAGGAGCTGCTGCAGCTGGACAAGACCCGAACGTCATTACGGGTACATTTCTTCTATCTGATTTCTATGCCTCTATATTATTTGATACTGGTGCGGATCAGAGTTTTATCTCATCCGATTTTGCTAGCCATCTTAATCATGTTGAGGAATCATTAGACTCCCCTTATATTATTGAGATAGCTAATGGCAAACAGATTTCAGTTGACACAGTACTTAGAAATTGCCCACTAACACTTGGTGATCATACATTTTCCATCGACTTGATACCGATGGAGCTGGGCAGTTTCGACATCATTATCGGGATGGATTGGCTAACTCTTAACCGAGTTGAGTTCATCTGTTCCGATAAGCTACTACGTATTCCTATGGAAAACAATGAGGTCTTGGAGATTCGTGGAGACCAAGCGAAACGCAGTGTCAAGATAATCTCGTGCATGAAAGCTCGCAAGTGCTTACGGAAACAATGTGTGGCATTCCTAGCTCACGTGATTCAGAAAGACAAGAAAGAAATCAAGATTCAAGACGTACCGATTGTGAGAGATTTTACAGAAGTGTTTCCGGATGATTTACCGGGACTACCACCCGAGAGAGCGGTGCAGTTCCGCATCGATTTAATTCCGGGAGCAACTCCTGTAGCCAAGTCTCCCTACAGACTCGCACCATCGGAGATGCAAGAGTTGTCCAACCAGTTGCAAGAACTTCTCGATAAAGGATTCATCCGACCGAGCTTTTCCCCGTGGGGAGCTCCGGTTCTCTTTGTCAAAAAGAAGGATGGAACTTTCAGGATGTGCATCGATTATCGAGAGCTCAACAAACTCACCATCAAGAATCGATACCCGTTACCGAGGATTGATGATTTGTTTGATCAATTACAAGGAGCACAATACTTTTCTAAGATAGACCTGAGATCAGGCTATCATCAGCTCCGGATTCAAGAGGAAGACATACCAAAGACGGCCTTTCGTACTCGATATGGTCATTACGAATTCATGGTGATGCCATTCGGATTAACTAACGCACCGGCTGTGTTCATGGATTTAATGAATCGGGTGTGCAAGCCGTATCTCGATCAGTTTGTTATTGTTTTCATTGATGATATACTTATTTATTCAAAGAACGAGGAAGAACACGAGCAACACCTCAAGACAGTTTTGGAGCTTCTGAAAGAAGAACGACTCTACGCCAAATTCTCTAAGTGTGAATTTTGGTTAAGAGAAGTTCAGTTCTTGGGTCACGTGATTAACAGTGATGGTATTCACGTGGATCCTGCCAAGATAGAAGCAATCAAGAACTGGGATGTGCCTACGACACCAACAGAGATCCGATCATTTTTGGGATTGGCAGGTTATTACAGGAGATTCATTTCGAATTTCTCTAAAATAGCCTTGCCTCTCACCAAACTCACACAGAAGACTGAACCTTTTGTGTGGACTCAGAAACAAGAAGAGGCATTCCAGACATTGAAACAAAGATTGTGCAATGCTCCAATTTTAACACTCCCAGAAGGCAATGATGACTTTGTAGTTTATTGTGATGCTTCCCATCAGGGACTCGGATGTGTTTTAATGCAACGAGACAAAGTCATTGCTATGCCTCACGACAGCTGAAGATACACGAGAAGAATTACACGACACACGATCTTGAACTGGGAGCTGTTGTATTTGCATTAAAGATTTGGAGACACTACCTTTATGGTACCAAATGCACTATCTTCACAGATCACAAGAGTTTACAGCACATATTTGATCAGAAGGAGCTTAACATGAGACAGAGACGTTGGGTTGAGCTCCTGAACGATTACGATTGTGTGATCAAATACCATCCGGGCAAAGCAAATGTCGTTGCAGATGCTTTGAGTCGGAAGGAAAGAGTCAAACCTTTACGCGTTCGCGCTATGGGAATGACTGTGCAAACCAGTTTGAGAGATCACATTTTACAAGCACAACAGGAAGCAGTGGCAAGAAACAACCTGAAACGCGAGCTCGATTGTGGAGCCGAGAAACACTTCAAGACAAAACAAGACGGAGTTATCTATTATCTGGATCGTGTTTGGATACCAGCATTAGATGAACTTCGAACACTCATACTTGACGAGGCACACAAGACACGTTATTCAGTTCATCCTGGTGCTGATAAGATGTACCAAGATCTTAGGTCATTTTATTGGTGGCCGGGTATGAAGAAAGACATTGCTACTTATGTTGGCAAATGTATCACATGTGCCAAAGTCAAAGCTGAACACCAGAAACCTTCGGGTTTGCTGGAACAACCGGAGATCCCACAATGGAAGTGGGAGCAAATAGCTATGGATTTCATTACCAAGCTACCCCGCACTTCCAGCGGACACGATTCGATTTGGGTTATCATTGATAGATTAACCAAGTCCGCACACTTTTTACCGATCAGAGAGACATACAAGATGGAGAAACTTGCAAGACTATACATCGATGAAATAGTAGTGAGACACGGTGTGCCATTATCTATTATTTCAGACCGGGACAGTCGATTTACTTCACGGTTCTGGCAATCATTACAACAATCCTTAGGGACAAGTGTTAACTTGAGCACCGCTTATCATCCACAAACGGATGGACAAAGCGAACGCACCATTCAAACCCTAGAGGATATGTTGAGAACATGCATCCTAGACTTCGGTGGAAGTTGGGACACACACTTACCTCTCATTGAGTTCTCCTACAACAATAGCTACCACAGCAGCATTGGATGTGCTCCTTTTGAAGCACTCTACGGTAGAAAATGTCGGTCTCCAATTTGTTGGACCGAAGTGGGAGACAACAGAATAACTGGGCCCGAACTTATTCAGGAAACTACTGATAAGATAGCCCAGATTCAACAACGATTACAAGCAACACGTAGCCGCCAAAAGAGTTACGCAGACAAACGGCGCAAGCCTTTGGAATTCGATGTGGGTGACCGAGTTATGCTGAAAGTGTCCCCATGGAAAGGCGTAGTTCGTTTTGGGGCTAAAGGCAAACTAGCACCTCGATATGTCGGACCGTTTGAGATTACTCAACGCATAGGTCCTGTGGCATACAGACTCAGACTCCCTGATGAACTCAGTGGAGTACATGATGTGTTTCATGTATCAAATCTCAAGAGGTGTCTAGCAGATGAATCATTGATCATATCATTGGAAGAGATACAAATTGATGAACAACTACATTTCATTGAAGAACCTGTAGAGATTATGGAACGTGAAGTCAAGAGACTGAAACGAAGCCGTATCCCTATTGTAAAGGTTCGATGGAACTCCAAGCGTGGACCAGAATTTACCTGGGAACGTGAGGACAACATGAAAGCAAAGTATCCCCATCTGTTCGAGAATTGAAGCCCGACTTTGATGCTTAAATTTCGGGACGAAATTTCTTTAACAAGGGGAGACTGTAACAGCAAGTACCAGATCGTCCGGCAAGTCCGTACGGTATGTGTACTTTCACCTTATACTATGTGTAAATACATGTTCATGAACAGTAATTGTATTATCAGATTTCAAAATACAATACATAGTTGTATGTATTTTTGTGTAAACTTAAATACAGTAAGTACAACATACATTTGAAACAATAGTTGTGTGTATTTAAGTGAAAACTTAAGTACAGTTAACACAACGAATCACAGGAAACAACAGTGTTCAAGTACAGGGGAGACTGTAACAGCAAGTACCAGATCGTCCGGCAAGTCCGTACGGTATGTGTACTTTCACCTTATACTATGTGTAAATACATGTTCATGAACAGTAATTGTATTATCAGATTTCAAAATACAATACATAGTTGTATGTATTTTTGTGTAAACTTAAATACAGTAAGTACAACATACATTTGAAACAATAGTTGTGTGTATTTAAGTGAAAACTTAAGTACAGTTAACACAACGAATCACAGGAAACAACAGTGTTCAAGTAAACAACGAAAGCAAATCGGTTGCGATCTGATGTCCTCAGATGACAGGAATCAGATGGCCGACGAATCAGTACAAGAACAATGTGAAAACAGAATGTTTAGTTGAGTCCGCCAGTGAGGAAACACAATTCAAACACAAATGCAGTGTTATTTCATAATAACGAACTGACAGTGTGTTTGCGTGAGTGACGATTCACACAAACATATCTGTGAGTTTAAAGTTCTGAAATAATGACTGAAAAGTAGAAAACAAAAGTCAGAAAGCAAAACCATCGTCGTGTTCGTTCGGGTGACGATTCGAACGAATACGCGCGAAGTGACGCGATCTGACGAAACGAAAACTAAAACACGTCACGAACGACTTTAAATTAATAAAATCAAATAAATAACATTTTACAATTTTGAAACTCATCAAATTATATTAAATTAGTTTACTTTATTTATTCCATTTAAATTGCGCGTAATTTTCCGGAAACGCAACGAAGTGCGAACCGAGCAACGAAAACGAACCCGAACACGCTCGGGGTATAAATACACTAAATGAGGTCATTTTCCTCATTATTTCTCATCTTCTTCCTCCCTCACACCCAAATTCCCGGTTTAGAAAAAACCCACCATTTTTACACCTTCAAACCTTCATAACTTTCTCATTTCTTTACCAAATTCATCCATTCTTGAACCTATACGAAGATCTTATCACTCTCTACACGAAAGTACAAAGGATCCATCATATTGTCCACGAAATCGGAGGTAAACAAGCTGTCAAAGTTGCGAAAATTAGGGTTTTCCCTTTCTTGTTAAACCTTTCTCAATCACCGGTTAAATCACCTCAAAAACCAGGAAAGACCCACCCTAGTACACCTTAGAAGCTAGTAAAAACCTTCTGGACCAAACTTGAACCTCGAAAGGAGGGGCGGGACTGTGGCTTCGAATGGCCGAAGGGGACACACCCAGTTAGGGCGAATGGCTAGCGCCGAATGGCCTCATTCGACCGGTTACCCCTCATTCGACATGCTCTTCATTCGCCAGTCACTCTCTCGCCCACACTCATTCGCTCCTCCTCATTCGATAGTCAGACAACCCTCATTCGAAACTTTCCACATTCGAGAACCATCTCATTCGGCAACACCATTCGACCACCCTACGAGCCACCATACATTCGACCATCTACCTCATTCGGTCTGTGGGCCATTCGCCAGATTGACTTCATTCGACTAAGTGGCCATACTCAATCACATTCGGCCAAGCACTCCCTCTATTCGGCCGACTCTCTTGTGTGGCCCAAATCAATAACCCAACAATGTTTTACACTGAATTGGTCTTAGCCCAGTCATTTACGAGGCCCAATAGGGTGGCCCAGATACTTATTCGGACAACAGGACCCTTATTCGACCAGCCAAAGCACTTGACCGAAGGCCCAATTCACCCAGCCCATAAGCACTTTTTCGGCCCTACATAATCTTTTCGGCCCAAGGGACTAGCCGGCCCACACCCCTACGGCCCAAGTGTTGATTTCGGTCAAATTGATTGGGTTGGCCCATCTAACATGCGGCCCACGTCACTAAATTTGGCCCAGCAACACCATCATACTATCCATGAAATTTATTGGGCCCACGACCACCTTATCTCGGCCCATTTGAATCAAAATGCAAAGCCGAAAACGATTAAGTTATAATAATAGTTTCATGATTATGTGCTAACTATGTAATAAACTATCTCAACTTAACAAGGACAACAAGTGGAGTCTTAAACTTTAAATCTAAATTGAACACTTAGATTTGGTTTATAAGGATCAAAACATCACGTACTAAACTTAACTTAAAGTAGTTAAGTGCTAGTATGATAGGTGGCAATTAAAAGTGGGCCGAACGATGACCGAGACTCACGTGTGTTAACCAACTCAAGGGTTAACACCTACACGCACTTACATACACACGACTCATACTTACAACTTACAAACAACGTGAAATCAATACAGGATCGTGAAAACAAACTCAATTACAAATCAGAGCGCGTGCATTCGTTCATTTAAGCTAAGTCAACCCAACAACTACAAGGTGAGTTCATATGCCCCTTTTCTTTAATCTTTATTGATTTTAAACTCTCGGGGCTGAGAAACATGCTTTACTTTTATTTATTTAAAAGTTTTGCTTACATATTGCTAATACTTTGATTATTTGATATTAAATTGCTTATTATCATAAATCATTGTATGCATGCTTGTTGAATTTAAGAATACAGGAAAGATAAGATGATGATGATATTTTAATATCATAACTCATCGATACAATAGAATAACTTAGTAGTAAGTTAACTCTTACAACACTTAGTTATTCTTACAAGAAATGGCATTGTAACAATTACAAGGAAACATGATGACATGATTACAGGAGCAAAACACAAGAATGATATAAAGATAATGTATCTTTACTACATCATTCAATACAAGAGTTAAATAAGTGTAATAAGACTAGATCTTATAATACTTAACCTTATACTCAACACATATTACAAGAAGAACAAGTAGCATGGAATGATAACCATGATAACATAATTTCATGATAACAACATCATTCACTCAATTAATTAACATAATCTAATAAGACTAGTTCTTATTTAATTTTGTTAATATCACGGAGAACATATGACAATGAGAACAAGAGTACAAGTGAATACAATTACAATTAATTACATTTGACCTGTTTGTATTATATCACTCCAATCATGTGCCAAATTGTTCAAGTTGATCATGTAAGTCCCTTTAATTCGCTGACCAGTTAGTTTGACGTGACTAAACCGACGATAGCATAGTGGTACCATAGGTTTGACAAACCTCTAGCTTGTAGGGCTAGTATGTTGATCGTAACAATTCAATGGCCGGTAACGTATGACCGGTGACAGGGCGACCTCAAATCAGGTTCTGGTAAGCGACACATGGTGATATTAATCTACAGTGATAAGTAATTAATCCAACGAGAGCCCTATTGACTAGTAGGTTGAGAAGGTGATCTGCTCTCATGTGACACTACTAGTAATAGATTTCGTTGAGGACAATAGACATGCAAAGTGGTAGAGATAAATCGGATGCATTGAAATCTGATTACGTGAGGATTTCAATGGATTCCTTTTAGGCTCTATGCACTATGGTTCAAGAACAAGTTGCAAAGGGTTAACTCACACTCTTAATATTTAATAGAGTATCATCAGTTAACCCACCTCAAGTATAGAATAATGCAAGGACAAGATTATATTAATCTAAAATTCCTTAATACATCGAGGGTTATCAATACTTCGGTTTGATAATTAAACCCCATACAATATATTATTCTATCATCAATACAATATCTGAATACATCTCAAGTGCGATGAATAAGCGGGGAAATGGATATCTTTAGTTGTATCGCAAGTGGTGTGGAACTTGACTGAGTATGTGGTGGGATAGCGTCTGGGCTTGACCCTTTCAGGATTCCCTATATATAAGCATACTTGATCAGGTGATACACTACTTGTACATATAACTAAGGAGAGGCCATTGGGTGGTATAGATGAAACAAGTATTACAAGCAACAACTATGACATTGTGGATGTGTGCATGATCAATTCAATGGTTTTCAATTTACTTACTTATGAACTCACCAACCTAGTGTTGACTTTGTTTAAATTACATGTTTTCTCAGGTGACGGACAGGTGTAGATACTATATACAAATGATAAGCTAGTGGACTCATAGAAGACCTAGCTTTCTTTTGGTTGCATACATTTTGATATGACAGAACTATGAATCACTTTTGTATATCTTGTACAGATCAAGATATAAACTCATTGATTCTTTTGATTAGATTTACTTAGTTAAATTATGAAGTACAATGTAATTTAACTTTGTAATTCTATTTCATGTCATGTTTAGCATTTCTCATTTATATCTCATGTGCTATGTAAACAATCTGATCATTTGATTATCAACACAATGATATCGCGCCCCGGGAACATTCCGCCCGACGGGAAAACACGATCCGTTCCCGCCGGCCCTGGGTGTGACAGATTGGTATCAGAGCCATGGTTATAGAGAAATATAGGTCATATTACTAAAATGGTTTGGCCTAGACTATAACCTAGGGACCCTCATGTAGAGTTCTTATGATATAGGATTCTATTTGCATAATGTCTTCTGCTTCTGATCACTGCACTAACCGATTTCTTTTCGGTTATGATCAGAATGCCGCCGCGAAGACAACCACCACTATTACCGTTGACTCAAGGTTCAGCTCCGCATTCATCGACTCCATCACCAGCTGACTCTCCTCCACATTCACCACCACCACCTCCACCTCCTCCTCCACACTCTCCACCACCAGGCTCAAGCAATGTTCAGATGATAGATCCTGCTACTATCGCTTTGGCAACCCTGCTGAGTACTCAACTGACAAGTCAGCTGAAAGATGTCATACCAGAAATGATAAACAGGATCCAAGGCCACAACAACAATTCTGGCCATACTACAAGAGAGGCTAGTGGAAACACTAGTCATACTTCGGACTACTCCTACAAGTCTTTTGTAGGATGCAAGCCCCCAAGTTTCACCGGGGTTGAAGGAGCTGTTGGACTGATCCAATGGCTAGAAAAGATGGAGAACACTCTGGACATTAGCAACTGTCCAGAACACCATAAAGTTCGCTATGCAGCTGGTTCATTCAGCAAGCGAGCACTGACATGGTGGAATGCTCAGATTCGAGCAAAGGGAAGAGATGAAGCAATGGCGATGCCATGGGCAGAATTTAAACTTCTTCTGAGGAACGAGTTCTGTCCGAAACACGAACTACAACTGCTGGAAACGGAACTCTCGAATCATATAATGAAGGGAGCCGATCATATGACCTTCACCACTCGGTATCATGAGTTGGTAGCTTTGGTGCCAGAAATGGTACCAACATTGGAAAAGCTGATTGATCGTTATGTGGCGGGATTACCTTCTTGCATCCAAAGTATCGTGTTGACTGCTTATCCTGCTACTTTGGAGGCTGCTATCTCCCTCTCAGCTAAACTTACCAAGGTGATGGTAAAGTCTGGAGTTTTGAAGGATGAGGCTGAAACAGCCAAAGCTGGAACTTCCAAAAAGTCGGATAAACGTCCGGCTAAGAAACAAAAAGTGGCAAGGAATTTTGCTGCCACTACTCAGGCCCCAATGCTTAATCAGCCACCACCACTACAAGTCAGGAAGCCCTACACTGGCACTGCACCTTTGTGCAATACTTGTCAGTATCATCATGCGCCAAACTCTCAGTGTATGCAATGCACAAACTGTGGAAAGTTTGGCCACTGGGCAAACCGCTGCAGGAACACGGGAGCTCCAAACAGAAACAACAATGCAGCTACTACTACTGCTGCTACTGATCGCAGGTCTTGCTACAACTGTGGTGAACCTGGTCACTTCTCTCGGGATTGTCCCAAGAGAAATCAACAAAGGGCTCAAGCACCAAGAGGACGAGCCTTTCAGATAGGAGCTGCTGCAGCTGGACAAGACCCGAACGTCATTACGGGTACATTTCTTCTATCTGATTTCTATGCCTCTATATTATTTGATACTGGTGCGGATCAGAGTTTTATCTCATCCGATTTTGCTAGCCATCTTAATCATGTTGAGGAATCATTAGACTCCCCTTATATTATTGAGATAGCTAATGGCAAACAGATTTCAGTTGACACAGTACTTAGAAATTGCCCACTAACACTTGGTGATCATACATTTTCCATCGACTTGATACCGATGGAGCTGGGCAGTTTCGACATCATTATCGGGATGGATTGGCTAACTCTTAACCGAGTTGAGTTCATCTGTTCCGATAAGCTACTACGTATTCCTATGGAAAACAATGAGGTCTTGGAGATTCGTGGAGACCAAGCGAAACGCAGTGTCAAGATAATCTCGTGCATGAAAGCTCGCAAGTGCTTACGGAAACAATGTGTGGCATTCCTAGCTCACGTGATTCAGAAAGACAAGAAAGAAATCAAGATTCAAGACGTACCGATTGTGAGAGATTTTACAGAAGTGTTTCCGGATGATTTACCGGGACTACCACCCGAGAGAGCGGTGCAGTTCCGCATCGATTTAATTCCGGGAGCAACTCCTGTAGCCAAGTCTCCCTACAGACTCGCACCATCGGAGATGCAAGAGTTGTCCAACCAGTTGCAAGAACTTCTCGATAAAGGATTCATCCGACCGAGCTTTTCCCCGTGGGGAGCTCCGGTTCTCTTTGTCAAAAAGAAGGATGGAACTTTCAGGATGTGCATCGATTATCGAGAGCTCAACAAACTCACCATCAAGAATCGATACCCGTTACCGAGGATTGATGATTTGTTTGATCAATTACAAGGAGCACAATACTTTTCTAAGATAGACCTGAGATCAGGCTATCATCAGCTCCGGATTCAAGAGGAAGACATACCAAAGACGGCCTTTCGTACTCGATATGGTCATTACGAATTCATGGTGATGCCATTCGGATTAACTAACGCACCGGCTGTGTTCATGGATTTAATGAATCGGGTGTGCAAGCCGTATCTCGATCAGTTTGTTATTGTTTTCATTGATGATATACTTATTTATTCAAAGAACGAGGAAGAACACGAGCAACACCTCAAGACAGTTTTGGAGCTTCTGAAAGAAGAACGACTCTACGCCAAATTCTCTAAGTGTGAATTTTGGTTAAGAGAAGTTCAGTTCTTGGGTCACGTGATTAACAGTGATGGTATTCACGTGGATCCTGCCAAGATAGAAGCAATCAAGAACTGGGATGTGCCTACGACACCAACAGAGATCCGATCATTTTTGGGATTGGCAGGTTATTACAGGAGATTCATTTCGAATTTCTCTAAAATAGCCTTGCCTCTCACCAAACTCACACAGAAGACTGAACCTTTTGTGTGGACTCAGAAACAAGAAGAGGCATTCCAGACATTGAAACAAAGATTGTGCAATGCTCCAATTTTAACACTCCCAGAAGGCAATGATGACTTTGTAGTTTATTGTGATGCTTCCCATCAGGGACTCGGATGTGTTTTAATGCAACGAGACAAAGTCATTGCTATGCCTCACGACAGCTGAAGATACACGAGAAGAATTACACGACACACGATCTTGAACTGGGAGCTGTTGTATTTGCATTAAAGATTTGGAGACACTACCTTTATGGTACCAAATGCACTATCTTCACAGATCACAAGAGTTTACAGCACATATTTGATCAGAAGGAGCTTAACATGAGACAGAGACGTTGGGTTGAGCTCCTGAACGATTACGATTGTGTGATCAAATACCATCCGGGCAAAGCAAATGTCGTTGCAGATGCTTTGAGTCGGAAGGAAAGAGTCAAACCTTTACGCGTTCGCGCTATGGGAATGACTGTGCAAACCAGTTTGAGAGATCACATTTTACAAGCACAACAGGAAGCAGTGGCAAGAAACAACCTGAAACGCGAGCTCGATTGTGGAGCCGAGAAACACTTCAAGACAAAACAAGACGGAGTTATCTATTATCTGGATCGTGTTTGGATACCAGCATTAGATGAACTTCGAACACTCATACTTGACGAGGCACACAAGACACGTTATTCAGTTCATCCTGGTGCTGATAAGATGTACCAAGATCTTAGGTCATTTTATTGGTGGCCGGGTATGAAGAAAGACATTGCTACTTATGTTGGCAAATGTATCACATGTGCCAAAGTCAAAGCTGAACACCAGAAACCTTCGGGTTTGCTGGAACAACCGGAGATCCCACAATGGAAGTGGGAGCAAATAGCTATGGATTTCATTACCAAGCTACCCCGCACTTCCAGCGGACACGATTCGATTTGGGTTATCATTGATAGATTAACCAAGTCCGCACACTTTTTACCGATCAGAGAGACATACAAGATGGAGAAACTTGCAAGACTATACATCGATGAAATAGTAGTGAGACACGGTGTGCCATTATCTATTATTTCAGACCGGGACAGTCGATTTACTTCACGGTTCTGGCAATCATTACAACAATCCTTAGGGACAAGTGTTAACTTGAGCACCGCTTATCATCCACAAACGGATGGACAAAGCGAACGCACCATTCAAACCCTAGAGGATATGTTGAGAACATGCATCCTAGACTTCGGTGGAAGTTGGGACACACACTTACCTCTCATTGAGTTCTCCTACAACAATAGCTACCACAGCAGCATTGGATGTGCTCCTTTTGAAGCACTCTACGGTAGAAAATGTCGGTCTCCAATTTGTTGGACCGAAGTGGGAGACAACAGAATAACTGGGCCCGAACTTATTCAGGAAACTACTGATAAGATAGCCCAGATTCAACAACGATTACAAGCAACACGTAGCCGCCAAAAGAGTTACGCAGACAAACGGCGCAAGCCTTTGGAATTCGATGTGGGTGACCGAGTTATGCTGAAAGTGTCCCCATGGAAAGGCGTAGTTCGTTTTGGGGCTAAAGGCAAACTAGCACCTCGATATGTCGGACCGTTTGAGATTACTCAACGCATAGGTCCTGTGGCATACAGACTCAGACTCCCTGATGAACTCAGTGGAGTACACGATGTGTTTCATGTATCAAATCTCAAGAGGTGTCTAGCAGATGAATCATTGATCATATCATTGGAAGAGATACAAATTGATGAACAACTACATTTCATTGAAGAACCTGTAGAGATTATGGAACGTGAAGTCAAGAGACTGAAACGAAGCCGTATCCCTATTGTAAAGGTTCGATGGAACTCCAAGCGTGGACCAGAATTTACCTGGGAACGTGAGGACAACATGAAAGCAAAGTATCCCCATCTGTTCGAGAATTGAAGCCCGACTTTGATGCTTAAATTTCGGGACGAAATTTCTTTAACAAGGGGAGACTGTAACAGCAAGTACCAGATCGTCCGGCAAGTCCGTACGGTATGTGTACTTTCACCTTATACTATGTGTAAATACATGTTCATGAACAGTAATTGTATTATCAGATTTCAAAATACAATACATAGTTGTATGTATTTTTGTGTAAACTTAAATACAGTAAGTACAACATACATTTGAAACAATAGTTGTGTGTATTTAAGTGAAAACTTAAGTACAGTTAACACAACGAATCACAGGAAACAACAGTGTTCAAGTACAGGGGAGACTGTAACAGCAAGTACCAGATCGTCCGGCAAGTCCGTACGGTATGTGTACTTTCACCTTATACTATGTGTAAATACATGTTCATGAACAGTAATTGTATTATCAGATTTCAAAATACAATACATAGTTGTATGTATTTTTGTGTAAACTTAAATACAGTAAGTACAATATACATTTGAAACAATAGTTGTGTGTATTTAAGTGAAAACTTAAGTACAGTTAACACAACGAATCACAGGAAACAACAGTGTTCAAGTAAACAACGAAAGCAAATCGGTTGCGATCTGATGTCCTCAGATGACAGGAATCAGATGGCCGACGAATCAGTACAAGAACAATGTGAAAACAGAATGTTTAGTTGAGTCCGCCAGTGAGGAAACACAATTCAAACACAAATGCAGTGTTATTTCATAATAACGAACTGACAGTGTGTTTGCGTGAGTGACGATTCACACAAACATATCTGTGAGTTTAAAGTTCTGAAATAATGACTGAAAAGTAGAAAACAAAAGTCAGAAAGCAAAACCATCGTCGTGTTCGTTCGGGTGACGATTCGAACGAATACGCGCGAAGTGACGCGATCTGACGAAACGAAAACTAAAACACGTCACGAACGACTTTAAATTAATAAAATCAAATAAATAACATTTTACAATTTTGAAACTCATCAAATTATATTAAATTAGTTTACTTTATTTATTCCATTTAAATTGCGCGTAATTTTCCGGAAACGCAACGAAGTGCGAACCGAGCAACGAAAACGAACCCGAACACGCTCGGGGTATAAATACACTAAATGAGGTCATTTTCCTCATTATTTCTCATCTTCTTCCTCCCTCACACCCAAATTCCCGGTTTAGAAAAAACCCACCATTTTTACACCTTCAAACCTTCATAACTTTCTCATTTCTTTACCAAATTCATCCATTCTTGAACCTATACGAAGATCTTATCACTCTCTACACGAAAGTACAAAGGATCCATCATATTGTCCACGAAATCGGAGGTAAACAAGCTGTCAAAGTTGCGAAAATTAGGGTTTTCCCTTTCTTGTTAAACCTTTCTCAATCACCGGTTAAATCACCTCAAAAACCAGGAAAGACCCACCCTAGTACACCTTAGAAGCTAGTAAAAACCTTCTGGACCAAACTTGAACCTCGAAAGGAGGGGCGGGACTGTGGCTTCGAATGGCCGAAGGGGACACACCCAGTTAGGGCGAATGGCTAGCGCCGAATGGCCTCATTCGACCGGTTACCCCTCATTCGACATGCTCTTCATTCGCCAGTCACTCTCTCGCCCACACTCATTCGCTCCTCCTCATTCGATAGTCAGACAACCCTCATTCGAAACTTTCCACATTCGAGAACCATCTCATTCGGCAACACCATTCGACCACCCTACGAGCCACCATACATTCGACCATCTACCTCATTCGGTCTGTGGGCCATTCGCCAGATTGACTTCATTCGACTAAGTGGCCATACTCAATCACATTCGGCCAAGCACTCCCTCTATTCGGCCGACTCTCTTGTGTGGCCCAAATCAATAACCCAACAATGTTTTACACTGAATTGGTCTTAGCCCAGTCATTTACGAGGCCCAATAGGGTGGCCCAGATACTTATTCGGACAACAGGACCCTTATTCGACCAGCCAAAGCACTTGACCGAAGGCCCAATTCACCCAGCCCATAAGCACTTTTTCGGCCCTACATAATCTTTTCGGCCCAAGGGACTAGCCGGCCCACACCCCTACGGCCCAAGTGTTGATTTCGGTCAAATTGATTGGGTTGGCCCATCTAACATGCGGCCCACGTCACTAAATTTGGCCCAGCAACACCATCATACTATCCATGAAATTTATTGGGCCCACGACCACCTTATCTCGGCCCATTTGAATCAAAATGCAAAGCCGAAAACGATTAAGTTATAATAATAGTTTCATGATTATGTGCTAACTATGTAATAAACTATCTCAACTTAACAAGGACAACAAGTGGAGTCTTAAACTTTAAATCTAAATTGAACACTTAGATTTGGTTTATAAGGATCAAAACATCACGTACTAAACTTAACTTAAAGTAGTTAAGTGCTAGTATGATAGGTGGCAATTAAAAGTGGGCCGAACGATGACCGAGACTCACGTGTGTTAACCAACTCAAGGGTTAACACCTACACGCACTTACATACACACGACTCATACTTACAACTTACAAACAACGTGAAATCAATACAGGATCGTGAAAACAAACTCAATTACAAATCAGAGCGCGTGCATTCTTTCATTTAAGCTAAGTCAACCCAACAACTACAAGGTGAGTTCATATGCCCCTTTTCTTTAATCTTTATTGATTTTAAACTCTCGGGGCTGAGAAACATGCTTTACTTTTATTTATTTAAAAGTTTTGCTTACATATTGCTAATACTTTGATTATTTGATATTAAATTGCTTATTATCATAAATCATTGTATGCATGCTTGTTGAATTTAAGAATACAGGAAAGATAAGATGATGATGATATTTTAATATCATAACTCATCGATACAATAGAATAACTTAGTAGTAAGTTAACTCTTACAACACTTAGTTATTCTTACAAGAAATGGCATTGTAACAATTACAAGGAAACATGATGACATGATTACAGGAGCAAAACATAAGAATGATATAAAGATAATGTATCTTTACTACATCATTCAATACAAGAGTTAAATAAGTGTAATAAGACTAGATCTTATAATACTTAACCTTATACTCAACACATATTACAAGAAGAACAAGTAGCATGGAATGATAATCATGATAACATAATTTCATGATAACAACATCATTCACTCAATTAATTAACATAATCTAATAAGACTAGTTCTTATTTAATTTTGTTAATATCACGGAGAACATATGACAATGAGAACAAGAGTACAAGTGAATACAATTACAATTAATTACATTTGACCTGTTTGTATTATATCACTCCAATCATGTGCCAAATTGTTCAAGTTGATCATGTAAGTCCCTTTAATTCGCTGACCAGTTAGTTTGACGTGACTAAACCGACGATAGCATAGTGATACCATAGGTTTGACAAACCTCTAGCTTGTAGGGCTAGTATGTTGATCGTAACAATTCAATGGCCGGTAACGTATGACCGGTGACAGGGCGACCTCAAATCAGGTTCTGGTAAGCGACACATGGTGATATTAATCTACAGTGATAAGTAATTAATCCAACGAGAGCCCTATTGACTAGTAGGTTGAGAAGGTGATCTGCTCTCATGTGACACTACTAGTAATAGATTTCGTTGAGGACAATAGACATGCAAAGTGGTAGAGATAAATCGGATGCATTGAAATCTGATTACGTGAGGATTTCAATGGATTCCTTTTAGGCTCTATGCACTATGGTTCAAGAACAAGTTGCAAAGGGTTAACTCACACTCTTAATATTTAATAGAGTATCATCAGTTAACCCACCTCAAGTATAGAATAATGCAAGGACAAGATTATATTAATCTAAAATTCCTTAATACATCGAGGGTTATCAATACTTCGGTTTGATAATTAAACCCCATACAATATATTATTCTATCATCAATACAATATCTGAATACATCTCAAGTGCGATGAATAAGCGGGGAAATGGATATCTTTAGTTGTATCGCAAGTGGTGTGGAACTTGACTGAGTATGTGGTGGGATAGCGTCTGGGCTTGACCCTTTCAGGATTCCCTATATATAAGCATACTTGATCAGGTGATACACTACTTGTACATATAACTAAGGAGAGGCCATTGGGTGGTATAGATGAAACAAGTATTACAAGCAACAACTATGACATTGTGGATGTGTGCATGATCAATTCAATGGTTTTCAATTTACTTACTTATGAACTCACCAACCTAGTGTTGACTTTGTTTAAATTACATGTTTTCTCAGGTGACGGACAGGTGTAGATACTATATACAAATGATAAGCTAGTGGACTCATAGAAGACCTAGCTTTCTTTTGGTTGCATACATTTTGATATGACAGAACTATGAATCACTTTTGTATATCTTGTACAGATCAAGATATAAACTCATTGATTCTTTTGATTAGATTTACTTAGTTAAATTATGAAGTACAATGTAATTTAACTTTGTAATTCTATTTCATGTCATGTTTAGCATTTCTCATTTATATCTCATGTGCTATGTAAACAATCTGATCATTTGATTATCAACACAATGATATCGTGCCCCGGGAACATTCCGCCCGACGGGAAAACACGATCCGTTCCCGCCGGCCCTGGGTGTGACAGAACTCTAATAAGAAGTGTAAGCCTCTTACCACTGCACCAAATCTAGCGAACAAAAAAAAGATAGTGGTACTTATACATCGGTGTAACAATAACCCAATGTACCCTATAAAAACACTAACTGTAGATGATAGATTTTAATATTGTCCTTGAATTTATTTGACAATTTTGAATTTCTCTCCATTGGACAACTAGTAGATCTTTCATAGTTGATCAATTTAAGTAATCCACCACCCACCCATGACATATAAATGCTACTTGTTAAAGTTGACCAAAAATATGGTGGTAAATGAGACTATAAAAAGGATGATTCTATTTAAAAAGGAAAAGGAAGAAAAAAAACATTAAAATTCCATCTTGTATTAAAAAAAAGTGAACTCAAGTTTTTTTTTCCAAAAAGAACTTAAAAATAATGTTCAAGTTTAGCATGGGTGTAAAAAGCTTTGATATATGCATAATTCACTTGTACATAATAATTGATAAATTAGATTGTGTCTAGCAGTAAGTGAGCACCCGGGTGATTGGGGTATCACGCCTTGTCACACTGTCCGTACCATTACAAAGACGACGTGACGCGTGACAGGCCAGTCGGGAGCCCGATCACAGGCGTGAGAAGAAAAGAAAGGTAAAATGAGAAGGGTGTGATGTATTGTGAAGACAATAATGGTTACATATGTGTATATAAAGAGAATGTAATATGAATAGTAGTGTATAGAAAAGGAGGTGATGATTACCAATAGTCCTATAGCCAGAAAGAGAATGTCCATAGCAAGTCAAACATAAACTCATATAAGTTTCACGCATTATATAATTTGAATTAAACATATAAAACCTAATTCATTACAACTATTAAACCAATTTTCAATTTTAATCTATCAAGAAATTTTCTATCTGTCCTTTTCAATTGCCTTGTAAGTTGATACAAGAAATGGATATACATGTAAGATAATGTCTAGCATGGGGATAACACCTATATATAGCAAATAAAAAAAATGTAATTACAAGTGGAACGTCTTTCTAAAAGTAGTACAATTATGAATGATATAAAAAAAAAAGTTATATAAAAAGGTATATACCAATTTTCAGCCCATTAATAAAGTTCCATAGAAAAATTTATACAAAATCAATAAATGCCTTCAAATTTGTTGTTGCAACTTGCAATTATAATATTAATCAGTAGTCCAATACAATATATGAGTTTTTGCATTTTGTCAGGCTTGTGACCCAATAAGTGAATACCAAATAAACTACTACCTTGGTGTTGGTCCTTAGACATTCAAGGTAGGGTTTTTAAAAAACAATCGTATCTGAATCCGGATTCAAAATATTTGAAAATTCGAATCCGAAATATCTGTAAGTTCGTATATATGGAATTTATGATTCAGGTATCTTTGAAAATTTTCGAATAATTATTTTTTTCGAATAACTTTCGGATAATTGGATAATTTTTTGGATATTTCCGATTATTTTCTGATAAATTTTCGGATAATTTTCAGAATTCGGATATCCAAAATATATTTGTTTAGAATTTTTCAATTTTTTTCTAAGTTCATATATCCATTTAAATATCTAAATCCGAATCCGAAATTTCGGATATGGATTCGGATATTGAACATCATTATCCAAAAATGAACACCCTAGTTGACGGTCATCAACTCCTCATTGTATTGTCACAAATGTATATTCATATAAACATGCTTCGATGAAAACTAACCAGGTATTTGGTTCACAAAATTCAATGAAATTGAAATCTGAATTTCATTTCTAAGCTTGTTGGATTTTAAAAGTTGTAGGATTGTAATATAAATTACATTCTTTATGTGTTTTGTTATTAAAAGAATTAGAACTAGAATTTGAATTAATTCATCAATTTCTTTTAAATGAATTATTTCAAAATCCTTTCAACTTGGGAAAGGATTTGAACGAAAGTCATTTGTATCTTCAACGAGTCACAATCATCGAACCACTTGTTGTATCGTCGAACACATAATCAGGTTGCGGTCCAATATACTCGGTGCTTTCGCTAAACCTTTCGACATCAAACACATAATTATGCCCATCAAAAAACTCATGTTACTCAAATCTGTCAACGCATCCATCCCTTGAACTCTTCTCACCCAAATACAATGACTTAAGTGTTGATAACAGGGGCTGCAACCACTCGAATGTCGGTTGCATTTAAGCCCTTGACTACGTCATGGAAGAAAATGAGAAGGTGTATAGTGACGGATCCAGGAACTTTTTATAATAAGGGTTGAAAATTTTTTATGATCGTTTGAAGATCACTATATAATATATTTTTTTTCTCTTATGTACATATCCGGTTGTATTAAAAAAAGACGATCAAACTAACTTTAGTATATAAAAGTATAATAAAAATACTACACATCTAAATTTGTTATCTACATGGTTTTATTTTTTGAAATATATCCAAAACAACATCCGTTGAAGACTTTTTTAAGCAACTTTAATTTTTTTCTAAAAAAAGTACAAAAATCACTTAAATTCTCATAACAATTCTATTATGCAAATTTAAGTGGACCATTTTATTATAAACTAATAAATGATAGTGAACATTTCTAAAAAAAGTTAGTTTTAAACTTAAAAAATTAAACAAAATAAAGTTATATTTTATAAAATTAAAGGTAAGTTTTCTAAATTTTAATACTTAATCGACATTCTAAACTGAGTTAATATATAACGTGATATATAAAAATAGGGTAAATTAAATGAAACTTGCATGTATTGAAAAATTCTTTATTTATGAGTAATAATTTAAAAATGATTTGTTGATAAAAGTGTGCATGGGTTGGTTTTTAATTTAATCTGAACTCCGGAATTTTAATTGGCTTTGTGTTTTATAGCCCGATTGGGTTTGTTTTTTCGGTTTTAGGTTTGTTATTTGAATTTGATTTGGTTTTTATAACCCTAATTATGAACCTTAAATATGAAAAATATTCAGTTTCACATACATATATAGTTTTACATATAATAAAATGAATATTCGGATTTTCAGTTTTTATTTTAGGAAAAAACAAAAATCAACCTAAACTTTATGTTTTAAAAAACTAACACCAAACTGCCAATTCATATTTGGGTTCCATTATTTCAATTTGAATTTTTTGTATTTGTGTTTAGGGTCGTTTTTTCAGTTGTCTCCGCACTCCTATTTGTTTGATAATGATGATATAAAGTATATTGTAGTAGCCTGCTAGACTAATGTACAAATGACATCCTAATAATTTGATGTCAAAAATATTAATTAGACGAATTAAAAAATGTATATATATTTCAATTCATGTTATAAAAATAAAACAATTGTTGTATGGCTTATGTGTGATAAAAATAAAACACATATTTCTATTCATGTTATAAAAAATATATTTCTAATCATGTACGTACAAGTAGGACATCCTTCTAAAAGTTAATGTATGACTCATGCGTGATGATTAAAAATAAAAGTTATATAAAAAAAATCAAATACCAACTTGTAGCTCCCTAAAATCCACATAATTATACAAAATCAATAAACGCGTTAATTTTTGAGTTTGCTACATGCAATTATAAATTATAATATTAGCTACTAGGCCAATCTAATTTGTGGGTTCAACTTTCAATTATAATATTACCAAGTATTCCAATCTAGTTTTTTATCAGACTTTTGTCCCTGTTCGACATGTGAGTTTTTCTCGACTGGTTGAAGATTTATCTGTACTGACTGGGCATAAAACATCCATATATGTCGTTCTAAGAAAATGGATTGGAACCGACACAATTCACAGACCTATGCATTAGGTACTGGGGTTATATAACCCCAATAATTTTTTGAATTTGCAATAACAAAAAAAAAAACTTAAAAAAATCTTATTACTTAGTAGGGTCTGGTGATGGGACGAATATAAAATTTAACTTTCTTATAATAAAATAAAGTAACTGTTTCAAATAAACCCTTGACTATTTTTTGAATTTGCAATAATGTGTTTTAAATGGAAATTCTTAGTTGAAACTTAATTAATAAAGTTAGGTAAATTTGAATTTGATTGAGTTGTTGAACATATGATGGTTATAATACTGCTTTTGAAATTTTACCTAGTAATATTGAAATTATTGATGGTAGTTAATTGAAAAGAGTTTCTCAAGGTACGAAGTTTTTTAAGCAATTTTTTTTTTTTGTATTGAACTATTGAAAATAAATTTTCTTAAGATGCTATTAAAAACAAGGGACTTCTACTTTAATCAACAATCACATTTTTAACCAACGTGACAGTTGGCCTAGCCCAAAGACACTCTCTAGTGGATCTGGCTAGAGGTGTACAAATCGGGTTTTTTTTGGACCCGGTTCCGGTTCCAGAACCGGTTCTGGAACCAATCGGTTCCAGTTCCAGTCAACAAAGTCAATACCCGGGCTCTATATTGTAGAAATTAGGCAAGGACCTAGGGCTCAATATTTGTAAGGCCTCATCTTAAAACAATTTTTGGTCTCGTATGATTTTGGGCTTATATTTTAAGATTCATTACTACTTATTTGATCAGTAGAGATGAAAGACTGAAAATCAAAATAAAACTCTTATTTATAATACGGATCAAATAAGTTACTCCTAGGCAAGCGGTATAGGAGAATGAAGCTATAAAGGATTGCATAATTTGACTAGGGAACAAAAGTATCAAAGAGACTAAAGTCAGAATGTCATTTTTTGAAGACTAGGAGCCTCAAAGAGGTTGAGTCGGCCTGCTCTCTAGGGCTCCAAATTAACGACGCATGTCGGGTAGTCCGTGTTGGAGGCACGTGCAGGATGATCTGAGTTGCCGACATGCGTGCCATTTGGTTTAGCGGATGTAGGTTGTTGGTGGCGAAAACAGTGCCAATTGATGGGAACAAGTAAGGGTGTTTAAAAAAACCAAAAACCAAAAACCGAACCGAATTCTGAATTTGGTTTTCGGTTCGGTTCGGTTCCTAACTGTATCCGAATTCCAAATTCGGTTTACGGTTTAATTATTGGTTTCAAATACTTTTAGAATCCGGTTTATTCGGTTAACCGATTAAACCAAATTTAGATATACACTTATTATTTTTATCAATAATATATAAGGTTGAATTCGATTGAATTTGGTTTATTCGTATCGTTTCTAACCGATTTATTTGGTTTTTATCGGTTGGAATTGGTTTGATTGGTTTTAGCTGAAACCGAACCGTATTGAATTCGAGTTGATCGAATGACCTAATTCCCAACACAGTATTTTGATTTGGTTTTTGGTTGAGCTAAAAAAAATTCAAAACCTTTTAAACCATAAGCCGAACTATTGAGCACATCTGGAGCAAGTGTGATAAATCAAATTATATTACTTAGTTTTAATCACTCAAATTCTTTTAGAATTCAAATAATACATTTTTTTTTAAAATACCAAATCTAATTTCAAGTCTAATTCAAACGAACTTCATGAACCAAACTTTTGTAAATGCCAGATTGTTTATTGAAATATCTTTAAACATACATATGCATCATAACCTTATTTTGTATAACATTCATTCTATAACAAACCCCTCTAAGTGGAATGTTTACTGGGCACGTTTGTTTTATTCATTATTCTATAATATGTAAACAAGTTTAGATAAAAAGCATGGATGACAATAGTAAATTAGTGAAGCACGTAAACATTGTATTCCACAATAGCATCTCCATTGGTTTCATTGACGAAAAAAGTGCGAGCTTCAGCATAGCCACTAGCAAATCGGAAAACACCAGTTCCTCCGACCACCGGAAGCTCTCTCGCCGGAAGCGTAACAGGGTTCCGGCCCAATACACTCAAAGTGCTTCCATTAAACCTTTCATCATCAAACACATAGTTGTTGACCATCATAAAACTCATGTTAGCCATATCTGCCGATGCATACATCCCTTGAGCTCTTCCCACCCGTTTCGAGTTGGGATTGGACCCCTCAGTCAAGAGGTTGTCCATTATGACAACCGCCCCGAATCCAGTGGGAGAAGTGTTGGTAATAGGGGCTGCAGCCACTCGAACGGCGGTTGCATTTGGGCCCCCAACGACGTCGTGGAAGAAGAAGTGGAGGCGTGTTACGTTCTCTCTTTCGGGCCGGAGCGTTGATCGTGGCAAACTGGTTGAGAAAGGTTGAGATTTTGCCAGGAAAAAGATGGAAGAAAGGATGAAAAGGAAGGTGGTGGAGATAAGATTGTTGGCCATATTGGTGTTAAGTTGAAATGAGAATTGATGGATAGTATGTTTTTCCTTTGCATGGTGCTTTGGGTATTTATAGTTGAATGAATGTATGAAATGTCAAATAATATGCAAAATTGTCAAAGGTGTATTAATTCATTATTCATTATTTATAAAATAATTAGTTTTTTTATTTACTAATTATCTAATCATTTAAATTCTACTAACTAGCTATTAGATAAAAAATTAAATATTAACGAAGAATTATTTAGTTAGAAATTATAATAATTATTTATAATTAAATTTAGATAAATATGGTAAAATATATTATTTAGTATTAGTTTTATTATTTATTAAGAAATAGAACTAACACAAAAAAAAGGAATCAACAATTCAAAATATACAAGTTAGTGGCTTATCAATCATGCACAGTTTCCAGCTTTAATTAGAAAGGATAACCAGAAGAATGAGTATAGTGTGCGACTTTAAACAAACCGAACAAGCACAAACACATCAACGATGTTTATTAAGAAAATGAATTTTTTTCATCTTCATTCATTATAAAAGTGAACGAAATATTTATAAACATATATAGACAAACAAACATAAGTGAACATAAGTGAAATAATTAAAAAGTGTAATCCAACGTAATTGAAAAAGCAAAAACTTACACAATTTAACAAACATAAACAAGTACAATTAAATAGCCATACTGTATGACTCATACATAAATTAGATAGTTAAACGAACATATACGAACATCAACGAACATAACCAAACAGTTTATAAACATAAATAAATAAACACTATGTGTGTTTCTTTACGTTTATTTAATTAAATGAACACAGATTTATGTTCGTGTTTGTTCATTTATTAAATAAAACGAACATAAATAAACTTCCTATCAAAGAGTTCATGAATTGTTCGGCGCGTTTGAAGGCGTAACTATATAGTCGCTTTAGTCTTTCCGATTGTCTGGAAACGACATCTTTATTGGTTTTATTGGTTCTATTTGAAAGTAAGATACTCCAAATCCGGGAGTCAAAAAGACCATATATCTGGATATTATTCATCCACGCCGTAATTAGATGCACTACCTGATCCATTATTGGATCCTTGGGAACCATCACAAGGACGGGGAGTACGCAGCCGAACAAAACATATGTGAATGGGTTTGACACCATCAAGCCATCAACACTTGGATACGTTGACTTTTTCTAGATTATTTATTCATTTTGTATTGAAAAACATTATTTTGTATAAAACTCATCATACTTGTAAGATTATTTGTTAAACGTTGATAAATATATATATATATGCATATTTAATTTTTGGGTTATTTGATTAAAATACTCCCAATTTTATCTTGTTAGCTAAGAATATTTCAAACTTATAAAATGTTTAGTGACACTTCCAATTTTTAACATAGTTTCAGATGTGCACTCCATTATGTTTTATACGTCATCAAAAAAGTGTCAAATGGTGCGCCAATGGAAAATGTGTTGAAAATTGGTATTGTAACTAAACATTTTCTTAGTTGAGAGTATTGCTGGCCAATATGTTAAAGTTTGGAGTATTTAAATCCGATAACTCTTAATTTTTATTTTATTAACGTTCACAAAGTGTTAATTTAACACCGAAAACCGAACCAAATTCTGAATTCAGTTATATATTAGTTTATTATATTTTTTGAGTTTGGTTTATTTGTTTAACTAATTAAACATAATTTATATATAAATTTCTTATTTTTATTAATAGTGTATAAGGTTGAATTCGGTTTATTTAGTTAGATTTAATCGGTTTATATCCTGTTTATTTTGATTTATAATCGGTTTATTTGGTAGTTGACCTGATTTTCAATAAAGTTCAATTTCGGTTTCTGGTTGGGCTAAAAGATTTCAAAACAGTTTAAAGCGAATCGAATAAACTGTTTAAACTATAAACTGAACCATTAAACACCCCTGATTTAGGTAACTCAATGTATGAAAACTCAGTTTACCGACATGTAGAAGTCAAACACAATCCCACGTAGGTTTCAAAATATTACATAATATGAATTATACGTACAAAACACGCTTTTTATAATTTTTAAAATAGTTGACATGTTTAATCCCTTCTGTCTCTTTGTTAACTGTATTGTAACGAGACATACAAGAAAAGTCTAAACTATATAACGTTTAGAGAGTGGATAACCACTAAAAAAAGGAATGGACGTACAAGTGGGACATCCTTCTAAAATTAGATGCATGACTTAGCGTATAAGACCATCCTTGATACCACCACACTGAAATCTCACTCTACTGAAATTTTCTGTCACATCAAACTCACTGAAAATCTTAAAACCCTATAGTGGTAATCCCATTGAAAAACGTTCACCACTGTACCACATTATCAGTTCATAACCACTGAAAAACCTTACAACATTAAATTGGATCCCAAGTTTTTTAAACACGCCAATGGGTGAAAATGAGACCACACGAGGCACGGGAGACGCTGGGAGATTAAAATAGAGGCCGCCGGGGTAGGGGTGGTGTGCCCGCTCACCCCGCCCGAAATTTGCTCCAAGCCGCACAAACGGCTTACCCATTAGACCACCCGGTACACCCCATGAGTGGGCGTTGGAGGGGCGTGGCACACCGCCCCCTAGGGGCGTGGGAGGTTGGGCGTGAGGCGAGCAACGGCGTGAGTGTTTTCTTCTCCTCTCTTTCTCTCACAGTCACACACACACATATTTTCACTCTCTCTCTCACAGACACACACACATGTATATATATAAAGGAATGATGATGTGGAGTGAGTGGGTAATGGGGCATTTCCACCAAAATGGTGGGGTGAGTGGTTGTGGTGAGTGCTTATGTGGCGCCTACGTGGCGCATACGTGGAGTGATTGGGTCACACCGCACACCCAATAGTCTTAAAGATGGCCTAAAGTAAACGTTTTATAAAAAAGTAAATATCAACTCGTAGTAGCACACTAAAATCCGGAGAATTATACAAAATCAATAATTGCCATAATTTTTGAGGTTGCAACATGCAATTATAATATTTGCCACCAGCCGAATCTTTTTTTTTTTTACCCGAAAACATAGGTCTCCTATCATTTTTCACATACTTTCATCTTACCACTAGTCCAATTTAATCGGTAGGTTCAACTTGTATAATTTTAGCAAGTATTCCAATCTAATTTTTTATTAGACTTTCGGCTTTGCACGACATGTGCGTTTTTCTCGGCCGATTGGACATTTATCTGAATGATTGGGCATAAAGCACCTATATTATTTGTCGTTCCAAGAAAATGGACTGAAACCGGCACAATTCACAAACCTAGTTGCTAGGCACTAGTCGGGGCGGTAAGTTATCGCCTCGGGATTAATCAGTAGTAGGCGGATTGAAATTTTTATATGTAATTTTACAAATATATATTATATTAACACATCAATATCAATAATTTAATATAATACTTCAAATATTTTAAAAAATAAACTTAAACATATTAAGTCAAGTACTTCAAAGTTCATTCAAACTTAAACACCGACTTCAAAGTTTAGAGATGGATTTCGATATTAAGTGGCTGGATTAGAAGTTTCAGAAACATAATAAGGATTTTGGTTTGAGAAATGTTTAAATAATAATATAATTGGTCTCTTCTTACAAGAAGAAAGTTTTAAAAAATCAAAAAAGTCAAAAAAAATCTGACTAGGCCGACTAGGCCCCGTTTAGGCCAAAATCGAGATAGTAGAGTGGCTTCTAGCGCCTAGGTGGCCGTCTAGACCGATTTTTACAAGAATTCTACGGTCCAAAGATAGGACGAAGATAAAATTGACCTTTACATTAATGAAATAAATTAGTTCAAAGAAAACCCCAACTATTTTTTGAATTTGTAATAATGCGTTTTAAATGGAAATTCTTAGCTGAAACTTGATTAATAAACTTGGTAAAACTTGAATTTGATTGAGCTGCTGAACATTTGACGGTTAAAGATACTGATTTTTGGAATTTTACTCAATTGATATTGAAAGTGTTGATGGTAGAGTTCCTCTCAAGGTGCAAAATTTTTTAAGCAACTTCGTTTGCATCGGAACTAGTGAAATCAAATTTTCTGAAGTTACTATTAAAGACATTGGGCTTTTACTATAATCGATAATCACATAAGCTATCAGCATATTTGTAAGCAAATTAATAAATTCTAGTGATATATTGCATTTATTAAACAGGATATTGTCTGAGTCGACCTGACAACCCATCTTGATCCGTATTGTGTTAAAGTGTGTCCAATGTTAACCCATTTTATGTTATGATATTACCCATTTCAACACATTATAAAACAATTGTTTACAAACAACGCATTTCTTTTGATTTGGGTCAAAATTGCCACCCCTAGCTAATTATTGTCTGTGTGATCATTTCAAATTATAGTCCTTAGTTTTTGTCACTCAAATTCTTTTGGAATTCAAATTCCTTTAATAGAATAATATTTGTAAAATTCACATCTAATTTCAAGTCTCATTCTAACGAAATTCATGAACCAAACTTATGTAAATGCCAGAGTTATTTATTGAAATGTTTTAAAACATATACATCGTAACCTTATTTAGCATAACATTTTATAACAAGCTAGTAAATAAGTTTAGATAAAAAGCATGGATGACAATAGTAAATTAGTGAAGAACGTAGACATTGTATTCCACAATAGCATCTCCATTGGTTTCATTGACGAAAAAAGTGCGAGCTTCAGCATAGCCACTAGCAAATCGGAAAACACCAGTTCCTCCGACCACCGGTAGCTCTCTCACGGCCGGAGAGGTAACGGGGTTCCGGCCCAATACACTCAAAGTGCTTCCATTAAACCTTTCATCATCAAACACATAGTTGTTGACCATCATAAAACTCATGTTAGTCATATCTGCCGATGCATACATCCCTTGAGCTCTTCCCACCCGTTTCGAGTTGGGATTGGACCCCTCGGTCAAGAGGTTGTCCATAATGACAACCGCCCCGAATCCAGTGGGAGAAGTGTTGGTAATAGGGGCTGCAGCCACTCGAACAGCGGTTGCATTTGGGCCCCCAACGACGTCGTGGAAGAAGAAGTGGAGGCGTGTTACGTTCTCTCTTTTGGGCCGGAGCGTTGATCGTGGCAAACTGGTTGAGAAAGGTTGAGATTTTGCTAAGAAAATGATGGAAGAAAGGATGAAAAGGAAGGTGGTGGAGATAAGATTGTTGGTCATATTGGTGTTAAGTTGAAAGGAGAATTGATGGATAGTATGTTTTTCCTTTGCATGGTGCTTTGGGTATTTATACTTCAATGAATGGATGAAATGTCAAATGATATGCAAAATTGTCAAAGGTGCATTAATTTTTTATTCATTATTTACAAAATAATTAATATGTTTATTTGCTAATTATCTAATCATTTAAAATTTACTAACTTTTAAAACTGTTGTATCACACGTATTTAATAAATAAACAAATTAAATAACAATTAATAATTATAAAGTTAGAAATTATAATAATTATTTATAACTAAATTTATTTAATGTTAAAAATATTTTTTTAATTTTATTATCATTATTAAATCGAAAATTAAATAATAATTAATAATCATTTAGTTAGTAATTATAATAATCATATATAACTAAATATTTAAATATGTCAAAATATATATTATTAATATTATTATCATTATTATTTAATAAAAAGAGAACTAAGAAAATAAAAAGACACTAGATAGTAATATTTGTTATATTTTTCATTATAAGAAAAGGAAATAAAAACAAAGCTGAAAGAACATCACAAAATGACATATGTTCTCGTTAACTATTCTTTTATTACGACAGAGTTAACAATTTGCCCATACAAAACGATTTTTTTAATGTCGATCATCTTACATACCACATATGTTGCTTTAACATGGTTCATCGGGCAGAGGTAAGACAAGGCCACACCAGATGCGCGAGAACCCCGTGGAATGGGTAAATCTCGCTACACATTGGTCCAAAATCGAAATTAAGCTCAAGATTCATTCTCTCACCTGAATGTCTTTTAAATTGCTTCTGGTAGGACTCGAACCTATGACCGAGAACCCCAACCGTAGGCTAGATTCACATGACAATGCAATTCAATTGAAAGGATTATTGGAGGAATGAGTATATGGTCAAAATACGTTGTATGGGTTTGACATCACGAAGCCATCAACACGTAGATACGTAGATTCCTAGAATCATTATCAATTGTTGCACACAAGCTGACTTTTCCTAGATTGTTTATTCATTTTGTATTGAAAATCATTATTTATTTTGCATAAAACTCATCATACTTGTAAGATTATGTGTTAAACGTTAATAAATGTATATGCATATTTAATTTATGTTATTAACGTTAACAAAGTGTTATATGCATCATTTACCCTCCCAAACATAGTACATACATAGTACATAAGCTTAGGCCTGTAAATTAACATCAACCATGTTTAACCATTTCATCTAAATAAGTCATACGTTGATTTTACAAAACGAATATCTCTGACAAAAATTTAAACCGGTCAGGGCCGGTCTTGGGGGAGGGTGAGACGGGCGACCACCTTGGGCTTGGCTTTTTTAGGAGCCCGAAATTTAAAAAAAATAATAATATATTATAATAAAAATATATTTTATAAAACCTAGGATCTAACAAGTATTGATAGAATGAAAATAGTTTAATTGATAATGAGACTTCAAGTGAGCAAGAAGTTTCATTTTCACCCGAGAAAAATTATAAAGACTTGCTTTTATGTATTGTTGATGAAGGTATCGCTTCTCTTAAATCAAGATGTGATCAATATGAAAAATATGAATACCTATTTGGTTTTTTGTTTCCCTAAAAGCATAGTTGTAAAATTCGCTAAGCGCTAGTTGGGCGGCGAGGTACCGCCTAGGGATTAATCGGCGCTAGGCGGATTCGAAATTTTATAAGTAATTTTACAAATATATATTATATATACACATCCATATCAATAATTCAATATGATACTTCAAATAATTTAAAAAATAAACTTAAACATACTAAATCAAGCACTTCAAAGTTCAAACTTAAACACTAAGTTCAAACTTTAGAGATGGATTTTAATGTTAAGTGGCTAGATTCGATGTTTGATATGTTAGATTCGATGTTTAAAAAACATATTAAGTATTTTTGGTTGAATTATGTCTCAAATAATCATAGATCTGACCATTTTTACCCGAAAAAAGTATAAAAAAAATGACTAGGCCACCTGGGCCGCCTCGCCTAGCACATAGGTACAGCCAAGGCCAAATCGACATAGTTGGAGGCCGCCTAGCGCCTAGGCCGATTTTTACAACACTGCCTAAAAGTTGAAGCAAATTAGTGAAAATGATCTTAAGTTGTGTTGTTATCGTCTTCGAGATGCATGGAAGTATAAAGAACAACCAAATATTGATGATACAGATGAACTTTATAGGGATTTGAAGTTGTTTGAGACATTTTTGTGTAATAAAATTATTACCTTTTTTATTCTATAAACAATGTTTTTCCTAATTCATTAACTGCATATAAAGTTTTGTTGACTATTCTGGTTTTTGTGGCATCAACGAAAAGAAGTTTTTCTAAGTTAAAGTTGTTAAAGTCTTATTTACGATCGTCAATGTCATAAGACTGACTTAACAGATTGGCAATGATTCATATTGAAAACGTCATCTTAGACAATATGGATACTGAAGAGATGATAGAGACTTTTTGTTTCAAAAAAATGCTCGAAGAGCCTCGCGGTTTGCTTAATTATTTAAAATATATTATTATGCTACAATACTTTGATTTTGTTAATTTTTTTAACAAATATATTTATATTATTAACTTTTTATATATAAATTCCTAAGTTAGTCCATCTTTTCTCGCCCCAGGCCTCATAAATTTTTTTGATTCTCGGGGCCGGCCCTGAAGCCGGTCATTCATTGAATTGTTTAATTAAACTTGTTAAACAAATCAACATGCACACAACACGTTTAATTACACAAATTGAATAAGTCACCCATTTAATTTCATGGCTTAGTTAAGTCAACCTAAACATGACTCGTTTAACTATACAGATTAAACAACCTGGTTAACCCAAGGATGATGTCTTACTAAGGATGCTAGAAATCTGATTACTTACATAGCATATTCATTTCATGCAGGTCTCATGGCAGCAGATTTACTCTCGAATATATAAAAAGGATGCTTAAAATCAAGTGAAAGTGAAACCAAAGCATTTTGCCAAGGTTTGAAACGACATTCCAAACAAAAGCAGAAAAAAAAAGGTCACAAAGTGTAACATGATAAACAAAGAAAATCACAAAGTTTAGCAAAATTATGTCACATTCTTTCTACGACCCACGCGAGCCACGAACCCGGCCTTGATTTGAGCAACTGATCTCTCAGAACCACACTAGAAAGCAAAGAAAAACAAGTGTCAACTACTCAATTTTGACCAATTAATTTATAATTAAATGGGATGATATGGGTTACATTTTGCATCAAATAAGTTAATAGAATGAAATAATACGATATATATATATATATAAAATAAATCAGTTGAGTTTCTTCATAAAACCAGATTGTTAATGAGATGATATAGTTTTTGTAATCATATCTAACATAATAATTAGCAAGGTTTTCGGAACCGGACCGGACCGGCCGACCCAAAATAGGCATGCGAACCGGATTCAAACTAACCGGCCTGTTGAGCCGGTTCACCGGTCGAACCGGTTCACCGGTTCATTGATTGGACCGGATTAATAGTTTTTTTTTTTAACTAAAATCTAAATAATAAAACATTAAAACCAAATCCTATATTTTTTTAATATGATTATGTTTGTTTAAAGTTTAAACATTAATTATGTTTTGTTTAAACGTGTTTATAATTTTATAGTTTTTTTAAAATATATAATATACTTATTATGTTATCCGGTTCTTAAATCCGAGCCGACCGGTCCGACCAGTAACCAGTAAAATGTCCGGTTTGACGTCTGGTCTGGTTATAAAAACATTGATAATTAGTAATGAAAATGGTACAAAAAAAGACCAAACATAAAATGTGCACAGGCCAACCCGAGCCTAGCTGGTTTGACATGCTTTTACCCGAATAGCCTGAAACCATCTTCATATATCTACCAAGACTACCACTATGTATTGCTACAAGTTGTCCACAATTTAACATGCCATATAACACAACATCTATGGTATGAAAAACTTTCAACTATTTATAGCATTAACCAACATTAGTTTTTAACCCCAACAGATCAAAATTAAAAGAAAAGGTTGGCTCCAATTCGGTCCGATCGGAGCAGGTCAAATGAGCTTTTTAAAAGACTGAAACACCATTTAACTGTTACAGTTATTCGCTAGTCGAAACACATTCAACACGCCTGACCCACCCATACGGCCAGTTGTCGCTTTTTGTAGCAAACAAGAGCACACACATTCACTTCTTAAGTAATATTTTGTTAGATATTTTAGTGTAATTGAGATTAATTTTATCAACCAATACAAATCATGAAATTAATCCAACAAGTTGGATTGAGGTGCACGCTTGTTTAAGGTTTTATGATTCAATAGGGGTTCCAAGGGGAATTGGGTGTGAAATGTACCTTCTCACATGTGAGGAAGAACAGACGAGTTTCCTTATCCTTTTCGATGCTTGTATCCGAGCTCTTGCAGCTACTGCAGATAACATACTCATCTGTAAAACACAACTTATCAGCAAAAACAGCTGTCGCACTACTTGGAAAAAAAAATACAATCATGATTCGGAGAGGTAACTTACTGGCATATCGACGTAGAATCCCTTCGAAGTTTTTGGGCGCAAATCTGCCCTTTACCACCAGTCTTTGCTTTTCGTCAAGCGATCCGCTAGTACCCAGTTCAGTAAGCAAGAAGGCCATAACATGTTCCTGCTGCCTATGCAACCTAATGTATAAAAACAGACAGTCAGAAATAGCCCATAATGTTTTAAACATAAAACATTACAATAGAAAACATTCTATAATTCTTAATACAAGAGATAACTATGCAAAGTTATTCTATAGATCATACTTGAAGGTTCTTCATTTTCCAAACATGTCTGTTAATTTCAACCATATTTGCGGTGCGCACATATAATGTATATATGTGTGAACCCTAAAGAGGGGAAAATAAAATTCCACTAATTTTAACGTTATTTACTTATTTTGTGAAAATAAAGTTAAAAGTGTTAAGATGATGAACTTCAAACGATAACTTTGAGCCAGATACTCTTTCGGAGCAGCCTTTTTATCCCAACTGGGATTGGATTAAGGCTTGTGTCCATCCTTCCGCCGATCCTACTAAAAAGTGAGAATATACTGAGTAAGTTTGTTTGTTTTTTATCACCAAGAGGTCAAAAACGTACCAACAAAACAAAGAATATATAACAGGTAATGGGTCAAACGATGCAAAGCAGTTCCAAATGTACTTTAGATGCATACTACATCTGCAATTGACTTGTTCTGTAAGAACAAAGTTTATTACTCATTGAAAATCAAAACTTCAACCAAAAAGGGTGTCTAGATGATAGATCAACCCAATTCAGATATCCAACCTGCATGACCCGCCCATTCGCAACCTCTACTTCTAATCGAATAAATGTAAACCAAAAAATATCAGCAACTTGACAACGTACATCTTGCAAATGTCCATAAAATTCGCGAAGACAGTTTTCTTTGTGCCACGAAGAACTTGCGGTGGCCTCATGATTGTTCTCCTTCTCTCGCCAGCAAGCTCCGGATTGTCTTCCCGAAGTTTATTAAAAACTCGACTAAGAAGCTGAACAAATATGCATTTACCAAAAATTAGTAACAGTATCAACAACAGAAATAACATAAACAAAAGACAATTTGGATTTTGCAGTTGTGTCCTAAGATGTCATGCCATCAAAATATTCGCGATACGAGACTTTGTACCTCCTCATACGTGTAATCGCGATCTGTTCCTTCCCACGGAAGTTTTTGTAGTTGCAAGTCAGTTCCTTCTCTGTTCCCATCCTCTCCGTTTGGATCTAGTAAACACAAAACACATCACCATTCATCCAAGAAAGAAGAATAACATTATGGGCACAATAAGTTAACTAATAAAAACAACCTATAATCTATGCGCCCCATTTGAGATGCATGCATATAATGTATATATGTGTGAGCCCTCAAGGGACCAAAGTAAAATTGCATTAGTTTGAGGGGCTAAAACCGTTAGTTGTTTTGGCCCTATGGTTTAAGTTTTTTAACTATTTCAAATCAAAATAAAATCTTCTATCAATGCAGCACATGTGGACATGTGGTTAACTATTGATTTTAGCCCCTCAAACCTAACTATTATAACGGTTTTGGCCTCAAACCTAACTATGGTTAGAGGCCAAAAACGTTAGTTATTTAAACCACAGAAACTAAATTGATAGAAGATTTCATTTTAGGTTGAAATAGTTAAAACACTTAAACCACAAGGGACAAAACCGTAATTTACTTTTTTACTTATTTTGTGAAAATAACGTTAAAAGTATTGGTGTCCATCCTTCCCCCAGATCGTACTGAAAAGTGAGAATATGCTGGGTAAAGTTGTTTGTTTGGTTACTTACAATCTGTATCTTCTTCAACAACTTCGCCTTCATCATCCGAGATATCTATCTGTACCTAAAATGATCATAAGAAACTCATATGCAGGTACTTTTAGAAGTCTAGAATAGAGAAACAATGTGGAGTGTATACATAACTAACCTGTTTCTTCTTTTTCTTTTTCAGACCAGTAAATGCAGGATCAAGATCTTCAGAGACTGCAAGCCAAGTTTGGATTTTAGTAAAACTTGAGAATGACAAAATCAAATAGGTAAAACATACAACTTCAAAAAAAATTACTTGTTTACCAGATAAGTTATCAGTTTTCTGAACCAAGTGTTCAACAGAATCTTCAGAGGGGTCTTGCATAACAACCTTCTTTTTCTTCTTCTTTTTCGTTGGCTCAAATAGTGTAAGCTGTAATATAGTCAGTGTTGTAAAAATCGGCATAGGCGGCCTAGTTAATTTTATTTTTTTTTTACTTTTTTTGGGTAAAAAGTACCAGATTCATGATTATTCGAAACATTTGTCAACCCAAAATCCTTAATATGTGTCTAACACATAGAACTAAACATCTGAAACATCGAATCCAGCCACTAAACATCGATATTCATCTCTATATTTTGAACTCTATGTTTAAGTTTCAACTTTGAAGTACTTTACTTAATATGTTTAAGTTTATTTTTGAATTATTTGAAGTATTATATTGAATTATTGATATTAATGTATGTATATAATATATATTTGTAAAATTACATAAAAAAATTCGAATCTCTTAGCGACGATTAATCCATAAGCAGTACCTCACCGACTAACTAGCTCATAACGCCTTCTACAACCATGATCATAGCATATCAGTATTAAATACTTTAAAAAGGAAACAGCTAGTAAAATACAGATGAATTCCTGCTTTGGTTGTCAGCTGACAGATATTAATTCATAAGAATCATCATTGATCAAAGCAAGTTATCCTTGTGATTCAACAGACAAGCTTAGAAAGATAACTAAATCTGCAACTTAAACTTACATCTGGAGCTTCATCCTTCAACTCAATTTGATTTTCTTCCTCTGCCATAATGCCTCCTTCTGATCAACAACAATATAACATATATGCATTATATTTAATTGCTTTGTTAGTGCTGCAAAGCTCAAGTTGTGTGCATTGGTCCATAGTTATCAAAGGCGCACAAGGTGCACGCTTAGGCGCACCACAATGCAGCAATTGCGCCTCGACTGGATAGTAGCACTTTCTTGCAAATTCAAGTAAAAAATCGTTCGAACATGTTTGAACATGTCTAAAACAGTTGCATTAGCCCTAAATAAGTTCGTCCTAAACAAGTTTGAGTCAGGGTCTGGAATCACGCCTGCATGCTTTATTTTGTTATTTCAAGCTTTTTTTGTTTTTTATAATTAATATTTTTCTTTATTGTCTTATGTGTTTTTAGTCGAAGTTAGAGGTGGGAAAAACACCTAGAACCTGAACTGACAACCCGAACAAGAACCATAAGGTTCAGGATTCTCATGGAAATCGAAAATGAAAAAACCTAAACCGGTTCCCAAGGTCGTCTCAAGTTTTTTGTGGCACAAAGTGGGCCCTCTTTCAACTGTAAATAAAAATTCTTCTCAAGTTTGAAAAAATTACATAGATTATCATCTAAGAGAAACTACAAAAAGTATCAATCATAAACAAAAACATGAATTCCAAATATTAAAAAAAATCAGAAAGTTTACCCCAATCAGAATTCAATACAACTAAAAAGTTGATTTATCTAAAAAATTTTGAGGCCCCTACATTTTGAAGGCCCTAAGCTAGGGTTTTTTTTAAAATATGAGACCCAGCCATGCCGTTTCCTCTGTACCCGACAAAACCCGAGCCGGATCAGCCAAAACCCGAACCAAAACCGGTCAAAAACTGAAAACAGTTATTGACTTTTGACCGGAACCATTTAAAACCAGAAACGATTCCAAAAAAACCCATTTTGCCGACCTGTAATCAAAGTAGTAGACTCGTGGGTAGTTTAAAAGTGGTGGGTCACCACTTATAGTGAGTGGTTGTTTTGTTGTGTTTAATCGTTCCTGCATGTTTCATTGCCATTTTTTATAAAAAAGTTTACAAATTCCATTCATCTTCTTGCTTCTCTCGATCTCCGGTTATGATACTATCACAGTTTTATGGAGATGCACACATACATCAACCTCAAATTAACACAACCGTCAGACATCGAATTATATTTACACTTACCACAAAGAACGGAAGAATTGAAGAATGTTTTGTGCATACGATAAACCCTAGTTTGTAAGAAAAAACCCCAATTTCATCGATTAAGATAAACCCTAGTTCGTAACTTGGTATTTATTTACGAGATGAGCCGTTGAAGTTTTAAGACAAAAAATATCATAAATATGGAAGGAAGGAAATTGTATTTAATGGAATATCAGTTTTTGTAATAACTTTTTACATTCATGAATAAACTTAATTCCTTGTCCGGATGCAACGTTCACATTCATGTTCTTTCACTCGTTCTTTTGAAGCTTTTTGAGTGAATTAAAATTTATCATGCATGTCATTTTCTTTATTTGGTTTACTAAATTAGTTACACGTGTATTACACTCAATAAAAATTTAAATAATATAAGACGATTTTTTAATATAAAATATGATTAAAATTCATATAATTAAATATATTTAATAATAAAATAATTATATTATTTTTTTAAACACTGTAGTTTTTTTCAAATTTTGTTTCTTTAAATTTTTTGTTTAAATTTTTTTTTTGAAAATTCAATATTTTAAAATAATTTGTTTTTTTTTTAAAAAAAAGTATGTTTAAATAATTTTATTTATTAATATAGATAGATTGAAACGACACATGTAGTTTTAAAATCAGCAAATTGTTCTATTGCAGCAACAATTTAGATGCGTTTTTTCTTGTACAAAACTCGGTAGTTTTCAGACTAGTCTTTTGTTATCAACTGTTCATCCAAGATTAGTGGCTTGTGATACAAGTTTACTACTTTTGCATGTGAGATAATCAAAAGATACACAGTTTTTCATATTTAAAGTTTCATCTAACTATTCAAGTGTTTTTTATCGTGCTTCTTTGATTCTATCTACACCCAATAATCTTGCTTTTAAATCATTTCAAATATTTTTGGCATTCATGTGATGAGCATTTTGAAGAACAAGTTCTTTTAACGTGGCTTGATATAAATAAGCAATAACCAAGGCCTTTTTCTTTGGTTTCACTTCTCTTATTGATTCAATCGCATCCCAAATTTCATGAACGTTAAAAATTGCTTTAATTTTTAGGGTCCAAATAGTGGAATTTATATTCAGGCATTGGAACGTTATTGCAGTTCCTTCTTCCTTCACCCTTTCATCTTTCTTAGTTGTTCTTTAGTGTTTTTTTTCCCAATTTTGATGACTAGTTTTCTCTTAATAAGGTGATGGTTTCGGATCAAATTGATATCAACTTCATGGGTTTCAAATCAAATCAATTTCAAATTTTAATTAATTTGAAATCAATTTAATAACTTCAAATCAAATTATTATTCTCCTGGTTTTACGGTCGCATAGCGAATCAAAACCTTATTTCACTGGTTTTTGGGCTGCTTGTGGCAAATCAAAACCTTACTTTCAAGAATAAATGAATAATACATTGGTTCTTCAGTCATTTATGAATCATAACCAATTATTTTAATGACAACAGTGCACGAGAATTTTCGGTTGTTTATAGCAAATCAAAGAAATTGTTGTTCTTTAATTATAATACATAGGTTTTCGGTTTCCTATGCAAATAGAACTCATGTTGGTCTTGTATTTTCTTCTTTCCAATTTAAACACCAAAGACGAACTAGAAACCCATGGGTCCAGTGGCGAAGGTTAGTGAGGACCGGGGGGGCTGCCCCCCCTGTTTTTTCGTTCAGTAGTGTACATTTCCCGATTCGTAGTGCAAAATTTTTAAAAAAATTTTATTTCGCCCCCCCGGAAAAAAAAATACCCAATGTTCGCCCCCCCTGAAGTTTCGCCCCCCTATGCTTGGGGTCAAGCTCTGCCACTGCATGGGTCTGCTTGCTATTGTGACATAAGCTTTTGATGGTCGAAGATTTGTTGGTTGGATCAAGAGAATCGCTCTAATACTAATTATAAACTTTAACAAAATATTCACACACACACTTTATGTAAGATTTCGAGGGAACAAAGAAAAAAAATACAGAACATTCATTTATTTATTACATTCAAGTGTGATTCAAATTGTGCAATTGAGTATTTATAGGTACATTTTGATGGTAAACCAAACCAACATAACTAAATTTTTACGGTTAATTAATTACCATAACTTATACTAATGGTAATTATATAATAATGTTGCACTAACTTGTTTACAGAAGCGGCCTCCGTCTTGGGCTCGTGTTTTTGGGGCATAAAATTCTTAAAAATGTTGGAGAATTTCATATATTAATACTAGAATTTCTATTTGATCATGTAAAGAAATCATTTTCCGAAACCAATATTTCTACTCTTCCAAGTTCAAGAAATTTGATCGGGATAATTCAAAGGAATTTCATGTGATATGAATTTCAAATATATTTCTACGCATTGGTTTCTATGTTTAATTACCAGATGAAGATGACATTTAATTGTAGTTAACTTTTGCGGGTGTTTTGCGGGTCAAAGCGCATGGATCCTTACCCTACATATCAAAAAAAGTAATTTATATTTAAAATTTTAACTTATAAAAACCCAAATGTTTTTAATTATTAATAGTTTAAATATGTGTATGTCCAATTGCTTATTTTTTGAGCACTTAACAAAATTTCTTTTTTTCCCCTCTACCCGTTTATAAAACCCAAATTAGAATCATATTCCGTCAAACTCCATCTCACTCAACCTAGTGTTTTCGGTAAATGTGTGATAACTCCTGGAATAAAATGTGTTGCTTAAAAAGATGAATACGAAAATTATGCATCATAAACAACTATACTACTGTAAAAAAAAAAGATAGAAAAATATGAAGATATGAGAAAGTCACAAGATGGTGCTATGTATGAGTTTATAAATATAATGTATGTTGAAGAACAAGAACATACACAAGTTGCATGGTTGCATTTGTAGAAAGAACTTTTTTCTATGTTAAAGTTATTGAATACTTATTTACGATCAACAATATTTCAAGAAAGACAAAGTGGATTGACCATGATAGTTGTCGAGAGAGAATTCTTAGAGAGTATAAACTGTGAATAACTAATCAACCAACTTTTTATGAAGAATGTTAGGCGAACTTTATAAATCATCGGTTAATTTTGATGATATGTATTTCTAATACTATGACTTCCTTATGTTTAGAATATATTCTTATAATGTTAGTCGTCATTTGTCATTTATACAAATTTATGATTATATATTTAAATTCGTTAGAAGGACTTTTTTTCTTTGGATAATTATGGGCACTTCAATTCTTAGATTCACCCCCACTTATTTAAAATCTATAATTAATATTCCAACAGATTTGCTTTGTCGCATTGTTAGACACCCAAATGCATAGGGGTGTTCGTCGGATCGGGTTGTTTGGATATGAAAGTTTTAAAAACTTATCCGAAACCCGACCCGATCCGAATTCGAAAATTTTCTATCCGATCCGAATCTGTCCGAATAACCCGAACAAACCTATTTTTTCATCCGAATAATCCGAACAACCCGAATAAACAATTTGGATTGAATTCGGATATCCGATCAAAATAGTAAATACAGAGGATTTTGGATATCCGATCCAATCCGAATTCGGAAAACGGATATCCGATCCGAATCTTTAATTCAGATCGGTTTTTTCGGGTTTTGAATACGATTCGGATTTCGGATTTTTTGAATACCCCTACAAATGCACACTGTGTCTTTATTAAAAAGAAATAAATTGAATTATTAATATAAAATGGAGTGTGGCTCACATTCCTCTTAAGGACATCGTACATTCGTAAAGTCAAGAATTATGGTATTCTTTACTCTATTTTATTTTAAATTAATTCAACAGAAGTCCAATTTATATAGAAAATTTCCTAGAAATCAGGCCTAAAACCTAAGTTGGGCCACCCATGTCAACGTTTAAGGCATTATCTTACAAGTATGATGAGTTTTATACTTGATTTTCATTAAAAGTTGAAAAAATAATCTAGAAAAAGTCAGCGTGTGCTGCATTTGACAATGGTTCTAGGAATTTACGTATCTACGTCTTGATGGCTTGATTATGTCAAACCCATACACATATATTGACCATAAACTCATTCTTCCAATAATCCATTCGAATTAAAGCTTGAAATTATGCATCATCGAGAAGCCACTAGCATGTATATAATTTTGCATTGTTTAAAATTGTTACATGTTAATTGCTTAACGTAATATATAACAAAAAAATAGTTAACGAGAAAGATCAGGGCCGGCCCTGAAAATCTAAATAACATTCTAGGGCTTGAGATAGAAAAAAAATTGACCCTCTTGTATATAATTTTTTTATTTATAAGTAATATATAACAAAAAAATAGTTAACGAGAAAGATCAGGGCCGGCCCTGAAAATCTAAATAACATTCTAGGGCTTGAGATAGAAAAAAAATTGACCCTCTTGTATATAATTTTTTTATTTATAATATAAAAAAATTAATACTCCGGGCCTTCTACAAATTTAGATCGACTTTAGGCAGTCGTCCACTTCGTCTCTCTTCTGAGTGAGCCCTTAATATATCCACACTTCACTTAGCTTTATTTTCATGTCCTTTTCTTATTTTAAATAATATAATCATGATTTTATCTTATGATTTCTATCTTTTATTTAAATAATAATGATAATAATAATATTAAAAATATATATTTTGACATATTTAAATAAATTTAGTTACAAATAATTATTATAATTTCTAACAAAATAATTAATAATTATTATTTAATTTTTGTATTTAATAATGATAATCAAATTAAAAAAATATTTCTGATATTAAATAAATTTAATTATAAATAATTACTACAATTTCTAACAAATTCATCATTAATTATTATTTAATTTGTTTATTTATTAAAAACGTGTAATACAATAGTTTTAAAAGTTAGCAGATTTTAAAAGACTGGATAATTAGTAGGTAAAATATTAATTATTTTATAAATAAGGAATAATAAATTAATAACCCTTTGACAATTTTGCATATTACTTGACATTTCACACATTCATTCAAGCATAAATACCCAAATCACCATGCAAAGGAAACACATACTATCTATCAATTCTCATTTCCACTTAACACCAATATGGCCAACAATCTTATCCCCACCACCCTCCTTCTCATCCTTTCTTCCATCATTTTCCTAGCAAAATCTCAACCTTTCTCAACCAGCTTGCCACGATCAACACTCCGGCCCGAAAGACAGAACCTAACACGCCTCCACTTCTTCTTCCACGACGTCGTTGGGGGCCCAAATGCAACCGCCATTCGGGTGGCTGCAGCCCCTATTACCAACACTTCTACCACTGGATTCGGGGCGGTTGTCATAATGGACAACCTCTTGACCGAGGGGTCCAATCCCAACTCGAGACGGGTGGGAAGAGCTCAAGGGATGTACGCGTCGGCAGATATGACTAACATGAGTTTTATGATGGTCCAGAACTATGTGTTTGATGATGAAAGGTTTAATGGAAGCACTTTGAGTGTATTGGGCCGGAACCCAATTACGTCTCCGGTGAGAGAGCTTCCGGTGGTCGGAGGGACTGGCGTTTTCAGATTTGCTAGTGGCTATGCTGAAGCTAGGACTATTTTCCTCAATGAAACCAATGGAGATGCTATTGTGGAATACAATGTTTACGTTCTTCACTAATTTACTATTTTCATCCATTCTTTTTATCTCTAAACTTGTTTACTTGTAATAGAATGTTACGCTAAATAAGGTTATGATGTATATGTTTTAAAATATTTCAATAAATAATTCTGGCATTTACGAAAGTTTGGTTCACGAAATTCGTTAGAATGAGGCTTGAAATTAGATGTGAATTGTAAAAAATCTATTCTATCCAAGGAATTTGAATTCCAAAAGAATTTGACTGGCAAAAACTACAGACTATAATTTGAATTTATAAGTGGCAATTATCATAAAAGTCAAAAGAAATGGGTTGTTTTGATTAAACAACTGTTTTATAGTGTGTTGAAATAGGTAATATCATATCATGAAATAGGTTGAGATTTGTAACATTTTAACACAATACGGATCAAGATGGGTAACATAAAAGCTATGCGAATACAATATTGGATTCAAATGTTTAAGAAATGATTAATAACATATTTGACGAAAAATCACAAAATATTATCGTAATATACTATTTGTTTAGGTATTATATATTTTAACTTAAACCAAATTGATTTTAACTTAATCACACTTGCTCCTATGAGTGCTACGGTTCGGCTTATGGTTTAACTTATGTTATAAATTTTTTTAGCTCAACCAATGCATTAATAAAATAATAAATTTATATTTTAATTCGGTTTAATCGGTTAACCGAATAAACTAGTTTGAAAAAAAATATTTGGAACCCATAACCAAACTGTAAAGCGAATTCAAAATTTGGATACAATTAGGAACTGGACCGAAAACCAAATTTAGAACTTGGTTCGGTATTTGGTTTTAAACGTTTTTGGTTTTTTAAACACCCCCTACTTGCTTCCATCAATTTGTTACCTTATCAACTTGCGCGATTCTTTATAGCTAAACCGCTTAGGTGCTAGGCGCGCGTCTCTCTACTGTCTCGATTTTGGACTAGGCGGCCTAGTCATATTTTTATTTTATTTAGACTTTTTTAATTTTTTTTTTGACTTTTTTTTGGTAAAAAGATACCAATTTCATGATTATTTATACATTTTTCAACATAAAATCCTTAGTATGTCTCTGAAACATCAAATCCAGCCATTTAACATCGAAATCTATCTCTAAATTTTGAACTCAGTGTTTATGTATGAACTTTGAAGTGCTTGACTTACTATGTTTAAGTTTATTTTTTAAAATATTTGAAGTATTATATTAAATTATTGATATTGATGTGTGAATATAATATATATTAAATTATTGACTTTCCAAATGGGAGATCTTGGGTTCGAGTCTCGGCTAGAGCAAAAAAATGCTCTTGGTTGAGCTATGGGGTTTTTTCAGTGTGGGTTTCCCCCTAGAAGGTGGTGTCAATGTACCCATTTAAACAGTGATACTTAGTGTTAGCTGTTCAAAAAATTTTTTTTGTAAAATTATATATAAAAATTCCACTCCACTTAGCACCGGTTAATTCAGAGACGGTTCCTCGCTGCCCGACTAGCAACTAGCGACTAGGTTTGTGAATTGTGCCGGTTTCAGTCCATTTTCTTGAAACGACGATAGATGCTTTATGCCCAATCATCCGGATAAATGTCCAATCTGCCGAGAAAAACTCACATGTCGTGCAGGGCCGAAAGTCATAAGAAATCAGATTGGAATACTTGTTAATAATTTAGGGGTGTGCATAAAACCAAAAAAACCGACCCAAAACCCAAAAATCGAAAAATTCAACCCGAAAAACCGAACCCAAATAGAAACCGACGGGTTTGGTGTAAGTTTTCTAAAAACCAAAAGTTTGGGTTTGGGTTTGGTTTTACTTTAAAGAAAAACCGAAAAAACCGAATACATGCGTATATGCATATATATATATATATATATTACCTTTTAAAAATTTCAACAATTTATAAACCGTCTATTTTTATTTTCTTAGTTCTTGATATCTAAAATTAAATAAAAATCATAATTTTATTATTATTATTGGCTTACGATACCAAAAGCACGTATTATTTTTACTAAATTTAAATATTTTTGTATATATTTTTAAATATTAAGTAGTGTTGTACTTAAAATATTTTTAATACAAATATAATTTTTTAGTTTATTATTTTATAAGCATAATTTAAGGCCTAAGTAGAAAAAACCGAAACCCAAACCGAACCCAAACGGGTTTTGAAAAGATAGAAACCGAAAAAACCGAACCCAAACGGGTTTAAAAACCGAAAAAACCGAAATTTCGATTTTGGGTTTGGACTAAGCCAAAAACTGACCCAAACCGACCCATGCACACCCCTAGTTAATATTATATAGGCAAGTTGAACCCAAAAATTAGATTGGACTAGTGGCTAATATTATAATTGCAGGTTGGCACCTCAAAAATTAACGCATTTATTGATTTTGTATAATTCTCCGGATTTTGGTGTGCTACCACAAGTTGATATTTACCATTTTATAAAACGTTTACTTTATACGCTAAGATGGTGTTTATTTTTTCAGAGACAAAACGTCTGCAGTTTACGAACCATATCTGCAGACCTTTTTGCAGAAGAGATGGACCAAACCTCTGCTTATAAAAGGCTAGGTGGTGTTTGTTTTTCAAAAGAGCTCACCATCGTCACCTGCAAGCACCACCCTATCTTTGCCTCTTCTCCGCCAAAATACAACACTAAAATAAAACAATCAAATCCTTACCTCTCTCTTGCCGGAAGTGAACCATCAGCCACCGTACTATCTCCACCAGAAACCCTAGCCGTTGCTAGTCGTTGATGGGGATGTCGCTGGAGATGTTCGTCGGAGAGAAAGGAAGATGGATGGGGAGGCCACATCAAGGCAATGGAGGGGGGGGGGATGTCGCGGCTATGGAGGAGGGGAGGGGTGTCGTGGCGGTGGAGGAGGATGGGGGAAGGGGTGCTGGCGAAGCGGAGGGGAGGAGTGGTCGCGTCGGTGGAGGAGGATGGGCGAAGGGGTGCTGGCGAAGGGGAGGAGTGGTGGGCGCTGATCGGTGGAGGACGCCGGCGGGAGCTGGCCACAGCTACGGGAAGGAGGGGGCTGGTGGGGAAGGAGAAAGGGGGCTTGATTTTTTAACCTAAATTTTGAAGAAGAGGTTAAAAAGATATTAGAAGAGCTTAGTCCATGTCTGCCTTAAAATGAGGACGGAAAGATGTTTTGTTTTTAAATGAAATGCCTTTTAAAAAACAAATAGATTGCAGACCTTAACCTTTTCTTAGTGGTTTGCGTGACGCAGACATAAGAGACCAAGAAGACTTTTAAAAAAATAACAAACACGCCCTAAGTCATGCATCTACTTTTAGAAGGATGTCCCACTTGTACGTACATTCCTTTCTTTAGTTGTTATTCACTCTCTAAACGTTAGTTTAGACTTTTCTTGTATGTCGCGTTACAATACAATTAACAAACACAGAAGATTTCTTGATAGATTAAATTTGACAACTATTTTAAAAATTGTAAAAAGCATGTTTTGTACGTGTAATTCATATTATATATATAATATTTTGAACCTTATACACTATTAATAAAAATAAGAAATTTATATATAAATTCGATTTAATCAGTTAAACAAATAAACCAAATTCAAAAAATATAAGAAACTAATATATAACTGAATTCAGAAAGTTTTTGGTGTTATATTAACACTTTGTGAACGTTAATAAAATAAAAATTAAAGTTTATCGGATTTAAATACTCTCAACTTTAACCTGTTGGCCGGCAATACTCTCAACTAAGAAAATGTTCAGTGGCATACCCAACTTTCAACACATTTTCCATTAATAGCGCTCCATTTGACACTTTTTGATGACGCATAAAACATCATGAAGTGGCCACCAGAAAATATGTTGAAAATTGAGAGTGTGGCACTAAACATTTTCTCAGTTAGGAGTATTTCCGGCTAACAAATTAAAGGTGTATTGCCGCTCAACAAGTTCAAGGTGCGAGTATTTTAATCAAATAACCCAAAAATTATTATTTAATTTGTTTATTTATTAAATATGTGTGATACAACAGTTTTGAAAGTTAGTAGATTATAATTGAATAGATAATTAGTAAATAAAAAACTAATTATTATATAGATAATGAATAATAAATTAATACCCCTTTGACAATTTTGCATATTATTTGACATTTCACACATTCATTCAACTATAAATACCCAAAGCACCATGCAAAGGAAAAACATACTATCCATCAATTCTCATTTCAACTCAACACCAATATGGCCAACAATCTTATCTCCACCACCTTCCTTTTCATCCTTTCTTCCATCATTTTCTTAGCAAAATCTCAACCTTTCTCAACCAGCTTGCCACCATCAACACTCCGGCCCGAAAGACAGAACCTAACACGCCTCCACTTCTTCTTCCACGACGTCGTTGGGGGCCCAAATGCAACCGCCGTTCGGGTGGCTGCAGCCTCTATTACCAACACTTCTCACACTGGATTTGGGGCGGTTGTCATAATGGACAACCTCTTGACCGAGGGGTCCAATCCCAACTCGAAACGGGTGGGAAGAGCACAAGGGATGTACGCATCGGCAGATATGAGTAACATGAGTTTTATGATGGTCAACAACTATGTGTTTGATGATGAAAGGTTTAATGGAAGCACTTTGAGTGTATTGGGCCGGAACCCCGTTACCTCTCCGGCCGTGAGAGAGCTACCGGTGGTCGGAGGAACTGGTGTTTTCCGATTTGCTAGTGGCTATGCTGAAGCTCGCACTTTTTTCGTCAATGAAACCAATGGAGATGCTATTGTGGAATACAATGTTTACGTTCTTCACTAATTTACTATTTTCATCCATGCTTTTTATCTAAACTTGTTTACTTGTTATAGTATGTTATGCTAAATAAGGTTATGATGTATATGTTTTAAAATATTTCAATAAATGGCATCTACAAAAGTTTGGTTCACGAAATTCGTTAGAATGAGACTTGAAAAGTTGAAATTAGATCTGAATTTCAAAGAATTAAAGGAATTCGAATTCCAAAAGAATTTGAGTGACTAAAACTAAGGAATATAATTTGAATTTGTCACACTTGCTCCTAGAGGTTCTCAACAGTTAGGCTTATGGTTTAAACAATTTTGAAATTTTTTTAGCTCAACCGAAAACCAAACCGAACCGAGCCGTAGTGGAAAATAGGTCATCCCAGCCGAATTCAATATGATTCGGTTTTAGTTAAAACCAAAAAAACCAAATTCCACCGAATTTACCAATTAAAAACCAAATAAACCGATACGGATAAAGTAGGTTCAACCGAATAAACTGAATTAAACCTTATATATTATTAATAAAAATAATAAATTTATATCTAAAGTCGGTTTAATTGGTTAACCGAACAAACTAGATTCAAAAAAATATTTGAACCAATAACCAAACCGTAAACCAAATTCGAAATCTAGATACACTTAGGAACCGAATTGAAAACCAAATTCATAATTCAGTTCGGTTTTTGTTTTTTTTTAACACCCTACTTGCTCCCATTAATTGGCATGTTGCCGCCACCCACAGCCGCTAACCAAAATGCCGCAGACGTCGTCAAATCAGATCGTCTGACACATGCCTCCAACACGCACCGCCCGACACGTGGTTTATTTGGAACCCTATAGAGCAAGCCGGCTCAACCGATTTGTGGGCCCTAGGCGGAATTAAAAAATCGGAGCCCTTTATCACTTCAAAAACTTACATCCTGACTTTAGTCCCTTTGATACTTTTGTTCCCTTGTCAGCTTATGTGATCCTTTATAGCTTCATTCTCCTATATCGCTTGCCTAGGTGTAACTTTTTTGTTCCATATTAGAAATAAGAGTTTTGTTTGGGTTTGGTGACCAAATAAGTAGTATTGACCAATAGAGAGCCAGTTCTAGTAGAGAGTGTTTTCAGTAAGGGTGGTGAATGAGTCAGGTTGTAGGTTCAAACCAACCCGAACTTGAAAATTTTACACTGACCCGAATCCAACAATCAGGTCAGATCCAACAACCGAACCCTACTCGAATTTTTTTAGGTAGACCCGAACCTGACCCGATTGATCTGAAATATATATATATCTGTTTTTAATATTCTACTCTAAAATCGTATATAATAATCAAAATATATTATATAATAAAAAATAATAACCAAAATACATCAATTTGTGCAAATAAACTAGCTTTTAAAGTAAAATAAAAACATTTTTCAATTAAAAAAAACTCAAGCATATTTCAATTGTGCAGTTTATAATTATGTTTCAATTTTCTAAAACTCATCAAATACGTATTGATTAAAAATAATTTACTTCAAAAGGGTCCAAAAACATCTTCAACAATTATTGTAAAACTAAAAAAAAACCAAAGAGCAAAAAACCAAAAGCAAACAACATACACTTACCTTAAATTTTCAAATTGCAAACCAAAAAAGGTTAGGGCACACTGAGAGGAACGTTAGTTGTGTACTCATAAAAAGTGATTTATTTACCTCGATATATCCGGTCGTCTTCAAGCGGATCAAAGGGATCAAAGTTGCAAGGCGAGAAAAAAAAAGTCTGCGAAAGAGATAATCCAAGAAACACCATTGGAGGCGACCACTAAAATCGAATGGAACCAAAGAAAATGGCGGAAGCTAACCTGGAGTTATTGATTATTGCGGGTTCTCGACTTCTACCGGAGGAACTGCAAAAGGAGGAGGCTGACAGTGAAGACGTACATGGATATGGCAAAAGAACTGATGGTGGTAGGGTTGCTGGTGAATGTTTGGTACGTCTGTGATTGAGTGCATATGATTCTGATTGAGTGCAAGTATGGTTAAAAGGCAAAGTGAGTGTTAAATCACAAAACGAAAGAAACTTTTGTTCTCCACTAAAAAGTTGCATAAATTTCCTATTCATTAGGCTGTGTGTTTTTAATATATATATATAGGGGTTCCATCCAGTAAGAAGAGATTTTTGCCTAATAAGAGTAAGAAGCAATAGAAATTTGACACGTGTCATCATAAAACAGTAATACAGTACAAAAAACGAAATACAGTACAAAAAGAAACAAAATCCAGTACAAAAAATCAAAAATCTAGTACAAAAAAAATCCAGTACAAAAAAAATAAAATCTAATACAAAAAACAAAAATCTAATACAAAAAACCATAAAAATCCGGTATAAAAAAATATAGAACAAATCTAGTACAAAAAAAATAAAAATCTAGTATAAAAAATAAGATTTTATACCTAAATTATGTGATACGTATCAAATTCTTATTAGTTCTCACTCTTCTTACGCAAAAAGCTCTTCTTATTTGATCCTTCCCCTATATATATAATATGTTATTTTTCAGTTTTGTTCATAATCACTTTCATGTTCAACACTTACATCGTATTAATAATAACATCTTGAATGATATCATTCATTGTTTTTTTTTTGTTGGTAATGTTATAATTAAAATATAAATATAATAAAATTCAACATTGAATACGATGATAACATTATATATGTTTTTTTCCTTAAATAAATGGGTCAACCTACCAACTTGATGTGTTGACCTGAACCAGACCTGTTTATATAATCGGGTTGACAGGTTCGACCTGAAATGGATTTGAACATGTTTAGTCAAAATCACTTTCATGTTCAACATTTACATCGTATTAATAATAACATCTTGAATGATATCATTCATTGTTTTTTTTTGTTGGTAATATTATAATTAAAATATAAATATATTAAAATTCAACATTGAATACGATGATAACATTATATATGTTTTTTTCCCTAAATAAACGGGTCAACCTACAAACCTGATAGGTTGACCCGAACCAGACCTGTTTATATAATCGGGTTGACAGGTTCGACCTGAAATGGATTTGAACATGTTTAGTCAAAATCCTAACCCAAAAATTCGTGTTAGGTTTGTATCGTGTTCTCGGGTCATGTCGAAAATTCACACCGTAGTCTTCAGGCTAGCCTAGTTACCACGTTGGTGACCAGTTCAACTAATGCAACACCTACCTTGACCTTTCGATGCGCGTCACTGACCTAGAAAAACCTACAGGCTCAATACGAAAATCTGGTCAAAAAAACTAGATTGGAATAACTGCTAATATTATAATTGCAAGTTAAACCCGCAAATTAGATTGGACTAGTGGCTAATATTATAATTGCAGGTAGCAACCTCAAAAATTAACACATTTTTTTATATTTAGATTTTTGTTAAACTTTTACTTAAATTTTATCACGCATAAGTCATACATCTACTTTTAGAAGGATGTCCTACTTGTATGTAAATTCGTGCTTTAGATGTTATCCACTTTCTAATCGTTAGTTTAGACTTTTCTTGTATGTCATGTTACAATACAATTAACAAAGACACATAAAATTTCTTGATAGATTAAGTATGACAACTATTTTAACAATTGTAACGAAGGAGGTTTTGTAAGTGTGATTCATATTACTATATACTATTAAAACTCATTAAAAAGGAATATTAATTATATATATGTATATATATATATAATGTATCGTAAAATAGTGATAATATATATATATAGGGTTTGTATCCTGTGAAACCTGATCTTATAGAAAAAACCCTCAACTCTATCTGATTCGTTCATTTGATGTCACACCCCCAAATTCCCACGTGTGGTGTCAGTCCACATGAGTGTGACGTGGCCAGAATCACAGCTCATGGTCATATAGAACGACTCTATATGCATTTGAAAATACAATGTTTGTCATAATCACAATCAAACTGTTTTAATACATAGCAACGGAAAATATAATTTGCCTAGCAACGGAAAATAAAAAGTCAGACACTACGTTGTTTTATACATAACATAAATAAAAATGTTTGTTTTAAATGACATACTATGAATGCATGCGAGTCATGTGCTCTTTCACCTATGTGCATTCCTATTCTATGTGCCAATCAACTAGTTACCTGAGAATACATGTTTAAGAAAAAGTGTCAACACATAGTTGGTGAGTTCACAGGTTTTGATATACATAAATAATAAGTAAAATGTTTTTCACGTGTCATGTTGTTGATTATATGTTAGTCCTGAGCCCTAGGCTCCAAGTGTCAGTTGCGTCTCTACTGAACTAGACTTGTTAGTCCTTGCCTCCGCCGTGTCTCGTAATAAAAATGGCGCGATGTGTCGAGATTACACGTGTCCCGACCTCTAGTCAGTACTGTGCCACGTGTGTGCCACGTGGGGTTCGTCACACGCAATAGATCTATACAAACTCAACTCGTTGTTTGGACATTAACGGTAAGACTGTGCGAGGGTTTTGTTACGATACAACACTTAATGTTTGTCTAATAAACCAGCATACACAATTTGTTTGTACAAGTTGTAAATGTTGGACTCGATTTAACAAGTATTCTCCCCCTATTTTAAAAGTTTGCAAAAGAGTTAAAAAGGGGCCGTAAACTCACTTTAGTGATAATCAGGAAATGATAGCGTAAGCTTCGGTTTTGCTGCAGGTGACTCGTTCACCGGTTACCTATATCGTATAGCTCACGTGAGTTCGTGTATATGACCGTGTTTTGTGTTCGTGCTCATGTTTGTGCTCAACAACCCTCGGTTGTTATGTTTTTCCATGTCGGTCCACATTGACAGTGTTTGTCCGTGTTTGACTGTGTGTGACCGTGTCAAGTCAACGACCCCCGTTGGTGAACCATGTGTCGGTTATAACTCGTGTAACAATCGTGATCGTGCTCATTGTGTGCAAAACACGCAACCGCGTTTATGGACAACTTAATATTTATAGTAAGTTTCCATTTTTAACAAGTTCACAATGCTTATCGTTTTAAAGATTCTAACATGCTCTTTAGTCCTATGTGATCATGTTAACACATAACACGTTGTCATATACAATCAAATAATCATGCAAGTCGTTTTTAGTCATTAAAGTTTCCCAAAACAAAAAGTTCCTATATTTAGCATGATTAACAACAAGTTTCACATAACTTTTCACACGATAATCATGTTGTATCATTTTAAACCATTTATCACAATTAAATCAATACATATGTTTCTATTTCATGAATTCTTAAAGTTTCTATAATTAGCAAGTTTTACTTAAAACATCATTTGAACCAAAACTAAACCATGGTTATTGCTATTAATCATATTATGAATCATATCTCATCATTTAACACCACTTATTTCATCAAAATCATTATTTATCAAGATTTTACAAAATAAAGTTACTAAAATAGTAACTATGCTAAAATACGCTTCAAGTGACTAGATTAACATTTCTAATCCATCCTTATGCCAAATATCATCATAACATATCGTAAATCATCATTTAAATGTGTTCATTCAACATTAATCATCATCTAGCAAGATTTGAGTTACAAAAGTTACTATAAATGGCAAGATCATCAAATAACCCATTTTTAATCATTAGCATCCTAATAAATCTTTCAAATACGCCTCAATATCATCAATAATCATTTATCATCATTCAAAATGCCTTAGATCATACATGCATGCAATGATCAATGAACCTTTCATAAGTTTATGACTCCAAATCACATTTTCATCAAATAAACTCATTATATATCTTCATTGATCATCAAGATTTGTCATTTCATCAACAAACCCAGATTCAAAACATCATAAAATCGTGCATGTGTAGATCTAGTGTGTGCATGCAAGCTTTGAGCCTTGCATGTGGGTTTGTGTGTTGCATGTGTGAAATAAACATCAAAACTACCTCTCAAGCCCTTGAATCACCAAGATGAAGTTCCAACAGCAGCTAATGGTCGTGGGGGTGGCTGATGATGAGCTAAATCAGCTTGTTGTGGTAGAAATCAAGCTCCAATGTCCTTCCTTGGTCTTCCAAAGCTTCAAGTCTTCCAACAATGGCTTCCTTAAGGTTACTAGGAGTGATTATGGGTTTCTTGAGTGTTTCAGAGGGATTTGCAGGTGTTTTTGGGAAAATAAGATCAAGTTATGGCGTCTAGAACCGAACATAATGAGTGTATATAGGATAGCAATGATGTTTGTGGTGTTCAAGAAATTTTACGCGATTCTAGCTAGCAGGCGTATCGCCTGACGGGCGACAGGGACGCCAGGCGTAGCGCGTGGAAGGCTCCCATCCGGCTCCTTCTTTCTTTCTCGCGCGTACCGCCTAGGGCCATTTGTGGGGCTCAGGCGTACCACCTGACCATCTTGACAAGCCCTATTGGCCATTTTCATGCTTTGGCTTGTTTTTGCTTGTTTCTCGACTGTAACTCATTGTTTTAACGTCGTTGAACTTTAATCAACAAATATTAGTCATAATCGACTTGTGAAGTGCTTTTGTGCTTAATTGTTATGACGTTCACCAACGTTCGTGACTTCTGACACGTGTGTGCAGTTTTTCGATAATTCCTCGAATTATCTTGTTGTGTGATTGTGTTTTGTACTGTCGTGCCACGTGTCACACTAAATTAAACTAATTCTAGTGTCACGTATGCAAATGCCAATTTAACAAACATTTAATTAAAATTGAATCTAACCTGGAAATTGCGGGGTGTCACATTTGAAATATTGAAAATAAACATGTGGTTCATATTAACTCATATTAAAATTGATTTATTTATTCAAAACCTAATGTTTTTTATCTAAGTTTAACGTAGGCTCCTATTCCATGTAGTGGCGTTTGGTAATTTAGACTTAGACACCATAAGTTTTTTTAACTTTGAAAAGTAGTAAACAAAGATGATGTTATTAAATTTGAGATATTTGCTCATAAATTTTCGTTTTATTAAATTTGAAAGATTTGCTTAAAAATTTGGGTTTCCGTTTTAATTCAAACGATTAGTTGTCAGTGGGAAAGATTTTGAGAATACTTTTTTCTAATACTTTTCGTAACATATTTGTGAAAATTTTGCATGATTTTATGTTTTTATGAAAAAATGTATAGAGTTCGTGATGAGAGATTTGATTTTGCTATATAACTTATGCTTTTACAAATAATATATAATATCCGTTCTTGAAAGTGTACTGTTATTATCCGCTGCAACGCGCGAGAAGATAAAACCTAGTTATATAATATTTGAAACCAACATGGGATTGTGTTTGACTTCTATACATCCATTGACGAAGCATAGATGGGGCCAGGAGGGACGACCACCCCCTTCTTTTTTTCGTCAGTAGTGTTAATTTTCGGATCGTAAGGTAAATTTTTTTTGAAAAGATTGGTTTCGCCCCCCTCAAAAAAAATTTCTAAACCAATCACATTTTAAAAAATACTCTTTCCCTCCTCTTATTTTTTTACCCCCTTTCTCACAAATTATCTTTTTTTTTTCTTATTTTCCTTAATTACTAAAATGTCATTTCAGCCCTAATCCCCTAAAACTTGAAATCCCATCCATTTCGTGCATCATCCACCCATGCACCACTCAAAATCCAAGCCTCCAACTCCAAAACTTTAAGCCAACAGGCGACAGCCAACCCTTTCGAATTCCGACCAAGCAATCCTCCTCAGAGAGACGGCGACCAACCCTCCTTGAGACCTCGACGATCACCAACCGCCGCCTCCTCCCTTTCCGACCTCCGAGCTCCAACCAACTAACCTTCCAACCGCCGTGCACCGTGAGCTATGGTATATTGTTACATCTAATATTTCTTGATTGTTTATGTTTTTGTTGATTATGATGGAAATGATACCATAAGACAAAGGTTATCGAGCGGAATTGTAATTTTTCTTTAAGGTACTCACTCTTTTAGTTTTTTTACGTATAATGATAATTATTAGACATTTTTGTTTTTATTTGTTTGACGCGACTTGACCCGAATCACTGATCCGAACATTTAACCCAACTAACCGAGACATACCGGTCGATTGCAACAAAAAAAATTTAGTCACATACGTTTCGCCCCCCTTTTCAATTTAGTCAAGCTCCGTCACTGTATACATCGGTAACGCAAACTGGTTTTTCATGCATCCCTAAGTTAGGGGTGTTTAATGGTTCGGTTTATTCGATTTTGAGATCTTTTAGCTCAACTAAAAACCGAAATCGAACCGTATTGAGAATCATGTCAACTACCAAATAAACCGATTAAAAACCGAATAATCCATAAATTCGGTTTAATCGGTTAACCAAATAAACCAATTCAAAAAAAAATAATTACATGAAACCGATTACTGAATTCAGAATTTGGTTTGAATGGTTTGGTTTTCGGTTTTAAATGATTTTCTTTTTTTTTTCCTCACCCTAACCCAATTCACAAACTCTCCATAATCCTAGGTTATTAGGATGGGGTGGTTGCTAGAAGGAGTTGGCTTATTACCAGAGTCGTATCATTCAACAAATAAACTTGAGCAGAGAAAATTTATAACATTTTGTAACGTTAATAAAATAAAAATTAAATATGCATATACATTTATCAAAGCTTAACACATAATCTTACATGTATGATGAGTTTTATACAAAATAATGATTTTCGACATAAAATGAATAAATAATCACCAAAGGGCTTTGTTCTAACGGTACCACTTGGCTTTTCAAATAGAAGGTCATGGGTTCAAATACATTCCAAGGCGAAATAGGGAATCTTGAGAGGTCAGGGGGTTTTCTGGTGCGGTTTCCTCATGGGTTGTAGTGAGGTCTCAACGGATGTCATGATAACTAAACCTTGGTGACGCGGCCTGAAAATCAGTGGTTCACATGTTGAGATCAAATGCCGTTCAAAAAAACGTTAAATAATCTAGGAAAAGTCAGCGTGCGTCACAATGATTCTAGGAATCTACGTATCTAGGTGTTGATGGCTTGACGATGTCAAACCCATACACATATCTTGACCATATACTCATTCGATATTCCAGTTATCCATTTGAACTAAAGCTTGAAATTATGCATGATCTAGAGCCATTGACATGTATATTTTGCATTGTTTATTATTGATTTTGTGTTAATTGTTAAATTTATTATAATTAAAAAATAGTTAACGAGAACACACGTCATTTTGTAAAATTCTCTCAATATTATTTTCATGTCATTTTCTTATATCGAATAATATAACACATGATATTATCTGGTGTTTATTTTATTTCTCTTTCTTATTAAATAATAATGGTAATAATATTAAAAAATATATTTCCACATGTATAATTAAATATAATTATAAATAATTAATATATATTATAACTAAAATATTCTTAATTATTATTTAATTTTTTATTTACTAATAATAATAAAATTAAAAAATGCATATATTTACATATTAAATAAATTTAATTATATATAATTATTATAACTTCTAACTAAACAATTATTAACTAATATTTAATTTTTTTAATTTAATAAATATGTGTAAGTACATGGGTTTTGAAAGTTAGTAGATTATAATTGAATAGATAAATAGTAAATAAGAAAATTATTTATTTTATAAATAATGAATAATAAATTCATACAACTTTGACAATTTTGCATATTATTTGACATTTCATACATTCATTCAAGTATAAATACTCAAATCACCATGCAAAGGAAACACATACCATCCATCATTTTCCATTTCAACTTAACACCATGGCCAACAATCTTATCTCCACCACCTTCCTCTTCATCCTTTCTTCCATCATTTTCCTGGCAAAATCTCAACCTTTCTCAACCAGCTTGCCACGATCGACACTCCGGCCCGAAAGACAGAACCTAACACGCCTCCACTTCTTCTTCCACGACGTCGTTGGGGGCCCAAATGCAACCGCCATTCGGGTCGCTGCAGCCCCTATTACCAACACTTCTACCACTGGATTTGGGGCGGTTGTCATAATGGACAACCTCTTGACCGAGGGGTCCAATCCCAACTCGAAACGGGTGGGAAGAGCTCAAGGGATGTATGCGTCGGCAGATATGAGTAACTTGAGTTTTATGATGGTCAACAACTATGTGTTTGATGATGAAAGGTTTAATGGAAGCACTTTGAGTGTATTGGGCCGGAACCCTGTTACGCTTCCGGTGAGAGAGCTTCCGGTGGTCGGAGGAACTGGTGTTTTCCGATTTGCTAGTGGCTATGCTGAAGCTCGGACTTTTTTCCGAAATGAAGCCAATGGAGATGCTATTGTGGAATACAATGTTTACGTTCTTCATTAACATACTATTTTCATCTATGCTATTTATCTAAACTGCTTACTTGTTAGAGAATGTTATGCTAAATAAGGTTATGATGTATATGTTTTAAAATATTTCAATAATAATTCTGGCATCTACAAAAGTTTTGCTCACGAAATTCGTTAGAATGAGACTTGAAATTAGATGTGAATTTCAAAAAAATTATTCTATCAAAGTAATTTGAATTCCAAAAGAATTTGAGTGACGAAAACTAACGCGTGGCTCCGCCACGAACCGCCAGACACATGTCGTCGATTTGGAACTCTAGAGAGTAGAGCCAGCTCAACTGATTTAAGAGCCGTCTAGAGTTAAAATCTGAGACTCTTTATCTCTTTAAGAAGTGACATTCTGGCTCTTAGTTCCTTTGATACTTTTGTTCCCCTACCATTATGTGAGTCTTTATGGCTTTTGCCTAAACGTTTTTCTTTCGAATTAGAAATAAGAGTTTTCTTTTGGTTTCGAGTCTTTCCTCCTTGCCGATTGTATAAATATTAATGAAACCTAATAAATTAAGCCTAAAATAATTTCAAAGTAGCCTAAAAGTCGTTTTAAATATGGCCCTAAAAAATATGGGGCACTTGACCCTTGACTAATTTTCAACAATAGGGAGCCAACCCTGCTAGACTCTGCCTTCAGGCTGGGCCAACCGCCACGTTGGTGAGCAGTTCGACCGATGCAACACCTACCTTAACTGTCAAGCTTGCGTCACTGACTTCGAAAAACCTACAAATTCTAGAAATCAGACCACCCGAGGCGTGGTGGGGGTGTGATGACAAAAGAGAGACAAGCGCGGGTGCAGTAGTTGATGGTGTGAAGAAGAGTGATTCGTTGATTGTGAGTGGTTGGAGACAATTGACAAGAGTTTCAACCACAAACAATAATGGATTCATAACTTTTTCTTGTGGGTTCACTTTATTTGATCTCCTTATTGCTATTAATCTTGACGATATGAAATCCTGTTGGATTTTCAGGTCGATTGATACAATTTTAAGTTTAATAAATTCCAACAACTCAATCAAATTCAAGTTTAATTATCAAGTTTCAACAGAGAATTTTCATTTAAAATAAATAAGTTCAAAAAATCACTACTATAAAATAAGCCTAATGCAACCTTTTTTTGACAAAAAGGTTGCAAATAGGTTGCATTAGCTGAAGTTGCATTAGACTAATGCAACATTTTTATTACATAATGCAACTTTTTTTTGTTTTTAAAAAAAGGTGCATTAGGAAAAAGAAAGTTTCATTATGTAACAAAAAAATTGCATTAAATCTAATACAACTTCAGCTAATGCAACATTTTTTGAGTATAAAAGTTGCATTAGGGTGATTTTTGTAGTAGTGAATAGCCAGAGTCTTCTCAGAAGCAGTTGCTTATCCCATTATATTAAAGATAATGTTTGTCTTTTTAGTCTTTAGCCCATATTAAATATTAAGATTTTACTAGACATTTTTGTTTTTGTTATTGCAAATTAGAAAAACCAATAGGGTCGTGTAACCCAAATTGTGTCTGTTCTAGTTCATTTTTCTGGAAAGACAAATAATACGGACGCTTTATACCCAATCATCCGGATAAATCTCCAGCAGACTAAGAAAGACCGCCCCATCAAGCAAGGACAAAAGTCAGATCACAAATTAAATTGGAATACCTTCCAATAATATAATGGCAAAATTGAACCCACAAATTTGATTGGACTATGACTACTATTAAGTATTAACAATTGCAAGTTGCAACCTCTATAATTAAGGCATTCATTGATTTTGTACAAGTCTATGGATTTTATTGAACTCCAAGTTGTTTACATTTTTATACAACTTTTATTTTTGTAATGATAAGGTCATGTGTTATCATACGTGATGCAGGCGTGAGAGAAGGGGTTACGCCCCTATGGCGCCCTCCACCACTACATAGGGGCGTCACCGGGGCGTGGTGGGCATATATGTTATGCAGGTCACGACATGAAGGAAAAAGAGGGGTGATAGGGGCGTGATGAGAGGGTGATGATGATGTTGGTTGTTAATGTGACGTCTACGTGACGCCTACGTGAAGTAATGAGGCTTGATGAGTACACATGACCAACGTTATACATGTCTGTATTACTTTTATAAAGATGTCCCACTTGTACGTACATTCCTTTATTTGTTATCTGCTCTCTAAATGTTAGTTAAACGCGCAATCTTTTCTTCTGTGTCGACAACTATTTTAACAATTGTAATGAAGTATTTTAACAATTGGAATGAAGTAGGTTTTGTACATGTAAATCAAATTATATAATATTTAAAACCTACATGGGATTAATTATGTTTGACTTCTACATGTCGGTAAACTGAGTTTCATACATAGAGTTATCAATAGTAGGAGTGTTCAACCGTAAGGTTTAGAATATATTTTTAATTAGCCCAATCAAAAACCAAAATTGAACCGTATTGGGAATCAAGTCAACCAAATAAACCGACTAAAAATTAAATAAACCGGTTAAAACTAATTAAACCAAATTCAACCTTACAAATTATTAATAAAAAATAACAAATTTATATATAAATTCGGTTTAATCAGTTAACCAAATAAACAGAAAAAACTGAACTAAAAAAATACATGGAACCGATAACCGGATTCAGAATCTGGTTCGTTTTTTTCGATTACAGATACAGTTCAGTTTTCAGTCTTAAACGGTTTTAGTTTTTTTTTCCTCACCCTAACCCAAATCACAAACTCGCTGTAATCCTAAGCTATTATGATTGGGTTGCTTAAAAGAGTTGGCTTATCACAATAGTAGTATCATTTATCAAATCACTAAATACAAGTGAATTATGATATATCAAACCCTTTACATCAATGTTAAACTTCTCTTATTGTTTTATATATTTTGAGTAACTTGTAGTTTGACCTTTGGTCTTTGGCTATTATACTTGTTATTTTAATCTTTATTTTAAAGTAGATTACATGCATCTTTCATAAAAAAAATTGCTCAAAAAAAAAAAAAAAACTCAAGAGTGTGGTGTGAGAACGAGAACGCTTAGGGAAGTCCAACGTGACACAAAATCATAATCAAAAATGTGTTTGATTTGAGTAAGATGAGTTTTATGATGGTGCAGAATAATGTGTTTGATGACGAAACGTTTGATGGAAGCATTTTGAGTATATTGGCTTGTAAGTCTTTCTAGGGCGATCCTGAAAATTCAAGTGCTTCGAACGAGCAAAGAAAAAAATATTCTTAGCTAATTATAAATTTGTGATTTTTGGTTTTATATTTTTAAATATAAGTATAAAAAGAATTTTTAAAGTTTTTGTGTCCTTGTAAGAAAAGGGCTTTGGATGAAGGTTGCGTTTGCCCCTCCCAGGGCCTCCCATGATGTCTCCGGTGAGACAGTTTTCGGTAGTTCAGGTCGTTGGAGGATATTGTGTTTTCCGTTGGGGACTGGTTATACACACACCATTTTTGTAACACTCCACTAACACCATACGTCTCGAATATGCTATACAAGGTGTATGTCTCCCTCTGACATATTTTTTCGACAATGACTGGTCTTGAAATTTTGATAAACAATGCTTATACGTGCAAGGCTTATAAAGGGTGTGAAGTTTCAAAGTTGGGTATCAAAATAACGGTATCCTTTCTCGTTTGCTGGTGGGATATGATGCTATGACTTTTTCCGCCAATAAAACCAACTTAGATATATATTATTGTGTAGAGGTGCGTAAATCGGGTTTTTTTGGAACCGATTCTAGATCCGGAACGGGTTCCGGTTTTAATCGGTTTCAATTTCGGTCAGTAGAGTCAATACCTGGTTCCGGTTCCGGTTTTGGCCGGGTACAGGTGGAACCATTTCGGGTTTTCCCAGTTTCGGTTCCGGTTTTAATTTGTCTAAAAAACCGGACCCGTTTATACTCATCGGTTTGGGTATGACCGGTTCTGGGTCCATTTTTTTGCCCACCTCTACTATTGTGTAATACAATGATTATGTTGCTCGTTAATATATTATTTTCATTGCTTTTAATCAAACTTGTTTAACTATTTGTTATTGAATATTGAATATTTTGTTGATCGGTTATAATCTATATGTTTTATAATATTTTAATAAAATTCTTGACATATAAGAGCGTTTGGTTTGTGAAATTTCTTGGAACGAGAATTAAACTTGTAATTGGAATTTGTAAAAAGGAAATGGAATTTTATGAATTTGAATCTATCAAAGAATTTGAATTCCAATGACTTTCATTGAAATCCTTCACAGGTTGCAAGGATTTTTACATCCTTTATTTCAAAGAAATTCATAAATTAATTCAAATTTCAATTCTCTTATAAACCAAACACATAAAGAATGTAATTTGTATTACAATTCCAACAGATTTACTGAATCAAACAAGTTGGGAAATGAAATATACCTAATTAGTTTTTCTTGAAGCATATTCATACGATTATACATTTGTGACAATTCAACGAGGAGTTGACGGCCTTCAGCTGGGGGTGTTGATTTTTGAATAGTGATTTTCAATATTTAAATTTGAATATGAAATTTTGAATATTGGAAATTTTGGATTCGGATTTAGATATCCTAACAAATATATAAACTTAGATTAAATTTAAAAAATTTTAAAATATATATTTCAGATATCCGAATATTCAAAAATTATCCAAAATATTCAAAAATTATCCAAAATATTTAAAAATTTATCATAAATTAATCCGAAATATCCTGAAAATATCCGAAAAACTATCCAAAAAAATAATTATTCGAACTATCCAAAATTTTTCGAAGTAGACTAATGGTTAACATTATAATTGCAAGTTGCAACCACACATTTGAAGGCATTTATGATTTTGAATAATACAGTGGAGCTTTATTAATCGGTTCTAAGTTGATATTTACTTTCTTATACAACTTTTATTCTTGTCATTCGTAATTGTACTACTTTTAGAAAGATGTCCCACTTGTACCTATATTTATTTATTTATTTGTTATATACATTATACAAGTGTTATCCACTTGATAGACATTAGATTAGACGTACATTTTTTTTATAAGCTATTAGTATTCTTAAGTTGTATTAACAACACTATGTTTTTATTTTTATTTTTTAATACTAAAAAATATTTAAAAAAATATGTATTAAGTAAAAATTACATAAATATGATGTGATTGATTTGATTTAAGTATGGTATATTGATGAATGAGTGATGTGTGAATTTTAGAACCCATCTTATATCAACTTACAAGGCAATTGAAAAAGACAGAAGATTTCTTGATAGATTAAAAATTAAAACTAGTTTTAATAATTGTAATGAATTAGGTTTTATATGTTTAGTTGAAAATATACAATGTTTGAAACTTATATGAGATTATCCTTGACTTGCTTTTTCACACTTTCTTTCTAGCTTTAATTTATCAATTACTACCTACAAGTTAATTATGCATATATCAAACCCGTTTACATCCATGTTAAACTTGAACAAGGTTTTTTCAAGTTCTTTTTAGGAGAAAAACTTGAGTTAATTTTTTTTTAATACAATATGGAATTTTTTTTTTCTTTTTCTTTTTCTTTTTAAATAGAATCATCCTTTTTATAATCTTATTTTCTACCATACCTTTGGTCAACTTTAACAAGTAGCATTTCTAGGTCATGGGAGGGTGGTGGGTTACTTAAATTGCTCAACTATGAAAGATCTACAAGTTGTCCAATGGAGAGAAATTCATAATTATCAAATAAATTCAAGGACATTGCTAAAATCTATCATCTATAGTGAATGATTTATATATGGTGGGGTCATTGGTACACCGGTTATAACACTACTTTTTTGTATTTTTAAATATAAATTGCCGAGATTGTTTATGTGTTTTACTATTATTTTATTATTGGTCCTTATGTTTCATAATTTACTCTTATGGTCCCAACATGCTTCATAAATTACTCATATGATCCCAACATTTAAATATTTGTAACACATATAGTCCTTAATTCACAAGAAACTTATGGACCATAGTTATATATAGAGATTGTATATGTTAAAAATGTTTAAAAGTTGGGACCATATGGTAATCTATGAAACGTATGGAACAAAAGTGAAATAATAGCAAATCATATAGACAAAATCTTAGCAATTACTCTAAAAAGTATTTAAAAAATATCTATGAGGTTTAACCTCCAATTTCCGCCTGTAACGAACTTAACTACCCTATATATCTTTGATTATATATAAAAATACAAGTTCAATCTAAATTGACAATAAACACTAATAATCTGCATATTTAGGTTATAAAGTCTTGATTAATTCCAACATCTTACTTTAAGATTTCTTTGACTCTTTCGATTTTGGTTAGTGTTGAAGTACTAACCAAATAAGAGATTTATAATTATAGCTTTATCAACTTAAACTATTTAGGGCAAGTATGATGTTAAATTAAGAAGAACTTGTGAAAGATGTGAAGTCACAATTGATTACTTGACTAATTTAATTAGTTGTGTAAAATAAAATTTAATTTGGTATGTCTGTTATAGAAAATGTTTTAAATTCTAAATTGCATAAAACATTGAGATTGAAAAGTGTATTTGTAATTAGCATTTAAGAAAATGATTATTTTCAAAGTTTAAATTGTAAAGCAAAATGCATAACATATAGTTCTCTCTACTAGAAGTTGCACATACATAACTCATTCGCTATTTAGAATGAAAGGATTTCATAAAACTAAGGGATCGTACCATGTTGACCTGAACAATTCAAAATCGAATAAAAACAGATGCTAGGATGTTGTTTAAACAAAATCAAGTTTAAATGAGTCGTTTTTAAAATTAATTAGGGTTTAAATGAGTCATTTTTAAAAAAAACATCAATTTAGTTGAAAATAAAATGAGTTGTAAGTCAGCACTCAGCAAATAGTTTATTTGCATAATCTTTATTAATTTTATCATTAAATATACTATTAATAATTCTTAATTGTTTGAATCTATTATAATCTCATAGTTTCCAGGTTGCCATCTTGACCTATATTATATTAAGGTGTTACCCATCTCAACTTGTTATATAGTATGATACTATGATGCTACTTATTATATCCAAAACATAATAATTGTTCACTCACACCAACTCATTTATTTTGACTTGAGTTAAGATGTTATGTCTACTAATGATGCACTTCTTTTAAGCATGGTTGTAAAAATCCCCGACTCGGCCGATTAATTGTTAGTCTCCTAAGGCCGACTAGGCACGACTATCCGATTAGGCTAATTAGTTGGCTGATTAATCCCTAGTCCCCATCCCACAACCGACTAGCGACTAACGATTTCTACAACATTGCTTTTAAGGAATAAATGAGATAAAAACTTGAAATCTAACAAGAATTAAGAGTTGATTTTACATGGTTGTAGGTCATAACGTAGACTTTAAAATGAGCACTGTGTTTGGTGCGGGAGTTGTTGATGAGCACGTGAACAAAATGAGCAAGATTATGAAATGCAAGAAGGGTTCTATGCAAAATGTCATTTTCTCTACCAGTTGAAAGTTTGTGATTTTGACAATTGTATTTTGTAGGTTATATATTAATCAAGTCGATGTTTTACAAACCAAAAACTCACCTCTTTTTTATTTTATTTTGCCAAATGTCAACTACTGGACATGTATTCGTCTGAATAAACTTAACATATAGCTAATATATTAAACCCAATTGACACCCTAATATTTTTTTTCATAAACAATAATATGGAGGAATAATTGAGATATGCAAATGTCACATGCCACTTCATGAACAAGATAGAGACATTTTTCTCCGTCAAGTTATGTTATTCTCGCACTTAATTCACACACTTCACACCTTTTATACGTCTCGTATAAGTCTATATGAGACGTATAAAACTTCTATATGTCTCATATAGACATATACTGGACGTTTAAAAGGGGGGATGATGACGTCGGGTAATATCGCAACATAACCAAACGGCCAGACCGCAAAACAGACCAAGTCGCATGACCAAATGGCACGATGGCAGAACGAGCGGAATCAAAGTCAACTTACCAGATACCAATAAAGGTTGAGGTAAAGGGGCATTTAATGAAATCCAAGTCTTCGGACCAAAGGATAAGAGGCAAACCTCAAGACAAAAGGTGATGTAAGTCAACTTTTGTGCAGAGATGGCCAGAACAAGTATACTCGAGAGAAACGCCCAGAAAGCAAGGGGCTTGACTCCCAAAAGAGGAAACCATCCATTCTACACAACCCAGAATCCCAGGTACGCAAGTAGTATAAGTAGAGCACTTGGGAGCTCATTCAGGTACCTCACTTCTCATTCTCATACTCATACTTCCTTCCCCTGATTTCACTCTCCGATCAAAGACTTATTCTCACGCCGGAGTCCAATCGCAGGAGGCCTCCTCCTGCGGTAAGGCTAACGGCTTCTGTTGTTGCAGGATCGCAAGGATTACCTCAGAAGACAAGATCAGAGAGAGTTCAGGATCCGTTACTTCAACATTGGCGCCCACCGTGGGGCCTTGAACTCAAAATTACGCGCTGAGCAGACAGGTCCCGAATAACTCTGATATACATAGAGATCTGCGGTTTGCCCATCCTGGAACTGCACTCCAGTTGCCAGGATAGCAGGTTTGCTGTACTATATCTGTCACAAAAAAATATATATTTACTGCAATAGTTTTAAAGATTCGATGATCTACTTAAATCTTAATATTCCCTTGCTTACATAACTATATGATACACATATATATACATATACAGCACTCACTCTTCAAAGTTCACATTTTTCTCTTCTAAATATTTGTAAAAGAAACAAAGAAGAAGTAAGTAATAATTTACTTTTATGTTATTATATTTATGCACAGCTAATTTGGCAAAAACTTCATATAGGTTACGTCATTAATCATATCGAAGTTGACATCTCTTAACTTTTTAGACATTTTTTTAAAAAATGGTGATAGAGAATATAACTAGCCGTTCTGCTAAATGTTGCATAATAAAAACTATACAAAGTTATAGATGGAAACACTACAAAATCATAGTTGGGAACCTTACATAATACTACGAGGAATCTTTCTAGTTCCATACAACTTCTTGTCTTATCTTTGTTTTTTAAAGACTTTGGCTTTATTGTCCATTAGACAAAAAATCAACAAAAGAAAGAAAACAACAATCCTTCGGATAATTAAAAAAAAAAAAAGAAAACTTTGCAGTCCTAATAAATGTTTTTCTGAAGTTCTGCGATACAAGGCTTCCTGTAACCATGGTATGCCATGTCAAGTCTAAAAGTACTTTTGCAGGCTAGCTATTTGCTTTTTCTGACATCCAGGTAAATACTTTTTCTGACATTCTGCAATACAGCTTTTTTGACATTCTGCAATACATTTACTTTTTCTGAAATTATGCTAGATACTTTTTCTAACATTCTGTCAAATACTAAGCATTTGACTTTGTATATCAAGTATGAACACAATTACTTTTTTCTTGTTTCAGTATTATAAGAATACCAACTAGAAATACATGGTAGAAGAATTAACCTCCTAGTAAGGACGAGTTATTTTTTCTGACCAAAATGCTAGTCACATTTGGACACAACCCAAGTTACCCTGCTGACCTGGTATCCAAGCCAAGACAATGAAGTCGTATCAACCTACTTGACATGACAAAAAATATAAAATAATTAGTAACCTAGGTAGTATATAACCAAAAATCAACTCGATGGAAAAGTTTGCAAAAAGAAAAAGAAAAAGAAAAAGAAAAAAAAAACTTTCGAGCTTTGCTTGCCAAGAACCTTGCAAACATGTCTTGTCTTGCCATATCTTGGCTCGTCAATAAACTTGTGTTATCTTCGTAAACATTCTATTTTCAGCCTTAGCTGGACAGACATTCTGCTGAACATAACCGTAAAGTAGTAAGGCCATTTTGTCAAATAATATATCTCATTTCACAGGGATGAAGATAAAATGCTTCAAAAATATAATAAAAAACAAGAAGAAGAAGAATAAAAATGAGAAAAGAAAGCCAACTCTTTATGAAATACCCTCCTAACAATTTTTATTGTTATGAATATCAACTCAACAAGGATATTATCGGGCCAACATTATTAGCGGAGAAGCTTTCCATTCAAGTTCAACTTTTCAAAAAAGATTTTGACATCTTACCTCAGCAGATAATCAGTTATGCTATGTGCCATAATAAACTACTGATTACCTTGGTTCGCCAAGTGATAACGTAGGAAGGTACCTCGAAACATTAATAAGATGGTAAAACACCAAAATCGCAAGACCATCTTTGTGCGAAAGCAATACGGCAACATCGCCAGTCAATGAAACTGTTGATACAGGGAATTGATTCACCTGGTATCAATAAGGACAATGCTATGAGTCATAATAAACTACTAATTACCTTGGTTCGCCAAGTAATGACGTACGAAGGTATCTTGAAATATTAGTACAATAGTAAAACAGCAAAATCGCACGACCGTCTTTGCGCGAAAGCGATACGGAAACATCGCCAGTCAATAAAACTATTGATACAGGAATTGACTTTCCTGGTATCAATAAGGACAACGATGAAAAGATTATAGCAGTAAGTTATTCTTTATCTCCCCATTGGTTGAAGACAAAGGCAAAAACCATCCTGGAAAAGCATCTTACATCGTCACAAACGCAAGAAAATATGAATGTGAGAAGCTGAAATCACCTCATATAGCTAAGGATGAATCATCTTTCTTACTTTGAAACATGATATTTCTTGGTCACAACCCAAGTTATTTTGTTCGCCTAGACTCCTATAAAAAATGAGGCTAATCAAAGCCACTTTGCCTCGAAAGCGCCATGATAAGAAACAAGTTTCCATCAATTCAAAGAAACTTAAGTCACATTGTTTAGCAAGACACCAAAGTCACCTTGATGGAATGCCTGGTCACCTCGTCGGAAGGCAGGATCACATTGTCGGAAGGGAATGCCATTTTGTCATAAATTAACTATGATTATTTTACCTATCAGGAACTCCATTCGTCTCGCCAACAAAGCACAACAGTCATTGTGCTTACAAAAAAAAAGGGAATGACACCTGGTTTTAAAATATCTCAAAGTTTTATTGTTTTCACAAAATCTAGACATAAAATAATGATATGTTTCAAAAAAAAAAATAAAAAAAAATTGTCATCTCATTTGGCGGAAGGCAAGGTTATATCTATTAAAACAGTCGTGGAACACAAATCACCTTACATTCTTGTTGTACATAATCTCATGTCATCAAGCTTAGCAAGAGTTTGGGACAAAAGGCAAGGCTATCCTTCCCTAGAAAAGCTAAAGACAACCTGATGTACAGAGTCTCAAAACCTTTTAGCTTAGTCACTTAGCCTGACAGAAGGCAGGGTCATCTTTCTTTAAAAAAGCTACAGGCAACTTGCTCGCCAAAGACACAAATGATCTTTAATCATTACTAAAGATGGCATAGTAAGACTTCAAGTTACCTCGCCCGAGAGAAGACAGGGTAATCTTTTGTTAGAAAAGTTGAAAACAACTTGGTTGCCTAGGCCCAAATCACCTTTAATCCTCATCGAAAGAAAATTCAAGTCATATGGTTTCGCAAAACTTCAGATCGCCCCGCCTGCCAGACGGCAAGGTCATCTTCCCATGGAGCAGTCAAAGACAATGTGGTCGTAAAAGCACGAATCACCTCTCACTCTTCTTATCTTAGTAAGAAGTCAAGTCAACTTTCCTGCTATGAGGAAATGTGATTTTCCTCATAAGAATTCAACTCATCATACCTTACGAAATTCAAGCCAACATCAATGTCACCTTATCATCATATTAACAAGTTATATGTTTAGCCATAGATTTCTCCAAGATACGCCACCCGTAAGGTATGACATTTACATATTAAAACACATTTTTGGCAGCGTAGCTAAACCCTCACATCCCAGCTAAGCATACCAAGATAGCAGGGTTAAAGATACTAAGGTAAGGGGTTAATCTCCAAAGTCTCAGCTAAGCATACCCAATGAGATTGGACAAAGGTATTTGGAAAAACTTCTCAGTTCTAACAAAAACTTCCGAATGATAATGAAGTTTTTCCTAAGATAGCCATATTTAAAAAAAAATGGCGAAGACGAAAATACTTAGGCTGAACGAAGGAATCAATAGCATGCCAAACCCAATGTCATCCAACTTGAAAGTACTCCAATATCTCCTTTGGAAAAGTATCATGGTCATCATGCTGGAAAAAAGCAAACTTACTTTGATAAAAGCAAGTTACTTACACCTTTTTCATGCAAATAGCAAGAAACACCTTGCTTGTAAAACACCAAAGCTACTTACCAGGTAATAGGGAATACCATCTTTGGTTTGATAGAATTCATTCCATGGTGTTTAATGAAAGCTAAAGTCACCTCTCCAAGCACAAGGCAAGGTCACCTTAGCTAATGAAAATTACCTCGCCATCTCACTAGAACGTGAAGAAGATGCATGTAACTTACATATGCTTTTAAATTGGTTCTTGTGAACAATTGTCTGTAACCTTCTATCCTTGGCATTTCCACCAAGTTTTATGAATCAACAATCCTACTCAAGGAAACATAATTCCTATCCCATTACCCAATATTGTTAATAACCTCATCACTATCAACATTTTCTCAACAACTTGGATGTGGGGGATAGCATAATGCCATGCCATTAATGTCGAGTGATGTCATCTGGGATACCAGATACACAAGTTAACACATGATGATACAAAGGGGTCAGGATCTCCATGATATATGTGGTACAATATATCACTCATTCAAACATTTAATGTTTCGTGTACTTTGGCCTTATCTTACCTATGTAATAGTTTGAGCAACCTTATAATAAAGCTCTATGGGATCCGGCCTTGTCCTACCCATGTAAAGGTTGAGCACCTGATACAATATTGCTCCATGGGATCCGGCCTTGACCTACCCATGTAAAGGTTGAGCACCTGAAACAATATTGCTCCGTGAGATTCGGCCTTGACCTACTCACGTAAAATAGCGCGCGCATAAACAAATGCAACCATAACATTTTCAAGTTATTGGTAAATTCTCTAGACAAAAAGTATGTCTTATCAAAGGCTGACGTATAAAACAGTATTGTTAGACAAATGATTTTTTGTCACATCATGAGGTTATTTTTATCGAGGGATTAAACACCTAAGATGATGTCGCATTACAAAATCTATGCTAAGCTTAACTCTTAGCAAGCAGACTATGTACCTCCACTGATGTTGCATCATGAGGCATAATTTATACTTATCATTGTCAAAAGATCCAAACACCTCACTTAATACTTCATAATGAGGTATAACTTGAAAAACCTTACTGCATAATGAGGTATAATATGACCACATACACTTATGACTCATCATGAGATGTAGCCTACAACTTATTTATCTCGTAAACACGCATCACCACATGACATGACTAACTGTGCGGATATGATGTCATATCGTGATGTTTAAAGTTCATTTATCATTTACTCTAGCAGAACACTTTGTCCCGCATTACCTTCTCTAATCTTATGCCCAACCTCACAACATGAGCATTTATTATGCAGTCCTATTTAGACACATACTAAAATATCCTTGCTTTCTTACTTGCCCGTGTGTCACGAGAGCTGCATTGGTCTAAGAAAATTTACCTTACCATAAGTCGAGACATCCTTATAATAGTAAGGAAACTTCTTTCAGTTCTTGTAATTCCATTTCTTGCTCCCTTGGAGTACTACTTTGACCGGGGCTATGATTTTTCCTTGATAACTATCATTTATGATTCATCCAATGTTCACATTGCATATGGCTCGACTACAATGAACCAACCAAACATGTTATGGCAAAAATTGTCAGTATAATAGCTTTCTTGGCCAAACTTTTGTGATTTATTTGGCCTAGCCAAGCCTACCAAGACCAGACCAATTCTACGATAGCATATACATCGTTGAAAGGCATGATACCCCACCTAAAGCCACATACTTCGCCTGCTTGTGCGTTATGCGGTCTAGCTTAACATATTTATTTCTAAAAAGTAAAGTGGGTTACCTAACATTGCACTGCTAAGACAACGATTAGTTGACTCTTGCGAAACAAAAACGACTCTCCTCATAAAGGAAGACATCAACTACGCATCCACATGGGAACAAGGTTGTGGTTCATACCAAGAATTTCTCTCCATATTTGATAAATATTTAATTCGTTCTACCTTGGCAACCCTGCCTAAACTAACCCATGAAGCCTCGTCTGGTCTCAACAAATAGTCTTGGCGGCTGATTTAATAAGAGAAACATTTGATAACATCCAAAAATAGCTTTGTCTTCACGAAGCAGCCTTACGAGGATTTACCCAAGGAACTTTAACTTAAGGGTATCACACGAAAATCCTTACATCATATAAGAAGTCTTGCCTGACGTCACCATGGAAGCCTCGACTGATTTCTCTAGCAGCTTGATCTTGCTATAAAACATTGCTTAGCCTAAATACATGACAGATTGGCTGATTCCACTCCGAAAATCTTAAAGGTGATTATATACACTCATTTTCCTTAAAATTCCCTATCATGTAAATATAGTTCAGCATACGATGTGTAAATCAAGTGTTCTCCATCTCGAGAAAAAGTTAAAGGCAATAAGGCTGTCACACGTGACTTAACAACTCAAGAAAAGTACATTGCTCCATGACTCTGATGCGTCACCTAGTCATACTCTCCTTTGTCATAGTTGGCACAACAATTAGCATATATGCCTTATCATTGCTAGTTTGGAAGAATATCTACCTTTATTACACATGAATCAAGACCCTCTACTTATGTGGGGAAGCACCAAAATGCAGATCACCGTCTGCGAATACACAATATTATAAATGGTTTGGACAAGTTGCTTTCTACACTTTAAATCTTGGTACCCCTAAATATGGGTAACTAAAACTCCTCCACGTCTCGTTGACCATTCATTTAAACTATGAAATGGTTTAATATTCTGAACAAAGTTCTCCTAGTAATATAGTTATCAAATTGGCAATGCAAGAAAGGAAAAATCGGTGAGCAAAGTGACATCCTTGTAAAAAATCAAAAGCAAGGCTGTTCAAGGTACATACCCTCAAAATCATTGCGAATAAGAACAAACACGAAACGGGAATATATTAAATTCAAATCATCGATTATGGAAAACTGTATACAATACAAGATTATTAAATTCCACCTCTTGGTCCTCTAGTAGAGCATGCTTGCCATTCCAAAATAGGAACCTTGAGAAAGGTTTAACAACACCAAATGGGCCTACTTTCATAACATAATCTTCAAACATGAAATATGTGTCAAAGTTTGCGCTAACTACTTAAAACATCTGGCTAGCATCGAGACTAGAGTGTTTGGTCTTGATCTTTATTAAGATTAAGACAAAATTCACATCAATATATTTCTTTGGCCTAGCCAAATATCAAGCTTTATCCTGTAATACTTTACAAGTAATATTTTACACGTTTCAACATGAATGCTCAGTGCTTGAATCGTGTCACCATCCTAGATGTTTGGTTGGTAACAAATGGAAGATCAATGACATTACCTCTATTAAAGGTTGTATGATATAAGGACACCTAAAGTTTTTTACATTGTTGGTTTAGCTTGTCAAAACAAATTCTTATTGACCCTGATGTACAACTATCAAGATTACAGTCTGGAAAGGCTTAATAAGTCGGAGCTAGTGCAACTCTCACTCACTAGTAATCCTTAATTGTAACAAGATTTAAAGCAAAAACAGATTTTCCAGCTTTAGTCTTAAAGCAAAGAAGTCTAACTAAATGACGCAATCTCGCATTAACTCAAAAGAGGTGCCTCTACTACCAAGTCTTGACATCTAGCCATGTCTACCAACCTGATAGAAGGAACAAGCAATCCGGGAGGATCTACGGTTCCAAACCATTCCCCGAGTTTGTCTCCGATCATTAACCATATGATCGAACTAATGCATGAGGGTGTCCTAAAAACTTTCCTCGTTTGAAAGAATTGATAACCGAATATGTTCGAGAGGAACGCCTCGTTTGCAGTCGGTAAGCAATGAAACACCATTACCTTTCCCCATTTCCAACAATCCTTCGGAGCATACGATGGCCACACCAACTTTGCCATTTGAAACGCCACATTTGATTATCCAGTACAGTTCTTAAACGTTAAATTAGATATTTACGAGCCGATGCTGGGATCGGGAAACATGAATATGATGCCAGAACCAATACCCTATTTTACATCATTTCTCCTTTCTGGCCAAATGCCAATATTGCCTATAAACCAAACCCAGTCAACTGCGCATTTGATGGGCGGAGGAACTATTTGGCCAAACTACAACACCAGTAACCGAAATGTTATGCCCATACCTCCGTACCAAGCCACGTACAATAGCCAGATATACACACATCTCTTGGGATCCTACCCTTTGCTTACCCAACCAGGAGGTAGCTATTCGATAACCAACCGATTGAAGAAGACGCATGATTGAAATTATAAAGTAAAAAAATGAAAAACCGCCCAAGGAGAAATATAGGGCTGACGGATTTCTTTTTCCACTTAAATGAAATTTGAGGGGAGCTATCAATCCACAGGATAAATCGCCGCATATGACAGGAGCGGGAACCAAGGACATGTTTCACTATTTTATTTGGCAAACATGCGAAATACCTGAATAAATCCCACACAATCAAATCCCAGGTAAGACAGACCACTCAACCCAAGTGTTAACTGATCTGTCTGGGGGCTGATGACGTCGGGTAATATCGCAACATAACCAAACGGCCAGACCGCAAAACAGACCAAGTCGCATGACCAAATGGCACGATGGCAGAACGAGCGGAATCAAAGTCAACTTACCAGATACCAATAAAGGTTGAGGTAAAGGGGCATTTAATGAAATCCAAGTCTTCGGACCAAAGGATAAGAGGCAAACCTCAAGACAAAAGGTGATGTAAGTCAACTTTTGTGCAGAGATGGCCAGAACAAGTATACTCGAGAGAAACGCCCAGAAAGCAAGGGGCTTGACTCCCAAAAGAGGAAACCATCCATTCTACACAACCCAGAATCCCAGGTACGCAAGTAGTATAAGTAGAGCACTTGGGAGCTCATTCAGGTACCTCACTTCTCATTCTCATACTCATACTTCCTTCCCCTGATTTCACTCTCCGATCAAAGACTTATTCTCACGCCGGAGTCCAATCGCAGGAGGCCTCCTCCTGCGGTAAGGCTAACGGCTTCTGTTGTTGCAGGATCGCAAGGATTACCTCAGAAGACAAGATCAGAGAGAGTTCAGGATCCGTTACTTCAACAGGGGACAATCATTATTTGTCAAAATTTCTCAACATTAATAATTGGACTCATATATGCCTTATATATACACCTATAGGTTCTCTACGAGACGTACACGAGATCAATCATTGTCAAATTAATGAGTGCCCTAGGGAGTAATTATACGTCTTGTATAAACTTATACGAGTCATATAATGTCTAATGAATAGTAAGTTATAATTGTTTTCATATTGGTAATTTTTTACACGATTAAAGTTCTGAAAGCTAAAACATTATCATTATTACCTTAGTTAGTTAAAACATTATCATTATTGCCCAAAGTGGTGAAACAATCCAATCATAAAACTTACAAACACAGATTTACTGTGAGGCAACACCAACTCTTTAATGATAGTAATAATGTTACAAAACAGTTGGTCTTTATATACAAGAAGGTCTTAGAGCAAGTATAGGAGGTGCGACCGCACATGCTCCAATTTTTAGTAGGGCCTAATTTTTAAAAATATTTTTATATATTATATATATTTTATTTATTTTATAGTAAACACATATAATTTATATTCCAATCTTTTAAATATATTTAACTCAGTTACTAATTTTATAAAAGGAAAAAGAAAAACGTGTTTTTTAAACATTTAACCCAATAACTTATTACAATTTAAAATTGGGTGTTGCTTTTTACAACCCTCGCCCACTCTATATCATCATATTCAACAAACGTTAAATATATATTCAATTATTCATTAATTATCACTCTTTTTCATTAATTAATGTCATCAATTATCAAAAATATTTTAATTATTTTATAAAATATTACACAAGTATAAAACCTTAATAATAATTTTTAATAATTATTATTTAAACATTATATTGTGTGAATATTAGTCATATTAAAACATTATCTTTTTTCATTTAAATTTTTAATATTTTAGTTTTAGTTTATTTTCTAGTAACATCTTTTAAATGTTGCATATGCATGTTTATTTAAAGTGATTAAAATTTTGTTAGCTCTCAGTTATGAAACACAATACACTAGCTTTTACATAAATAATATTATATATGTGGTTAAATCTTGCACCGAATGATTTTCGTTACTTTAAGAATTTAGTTTCGTTATATTTAAATTAATTTATTATTTTTCAAATGTCTTTTTAAGAGTTTATTTTAAAATATTTTGATTTTTTAATAAAAACATAAAATACTAAAATATTTTTTTGATTTATAAAATTGATATACGTAGGTTTTGATTTAATATTTATTAATTTGATTTCTTTCTTTAGTTTCAAAATTGAGTTTTAATTTATTTATTTTTATGAATAGAATTTGTTTATGATCTTAATTAAATATTTGTTTATATATGTATGGGTAAACAAAATATACAAACAATAAATGTCAATTAATAATTATGTAGATAAAGAATCTTGTATTTTACTTTTTCTAAATTTTAGAGAGATATGACAAATTTATTGGTGTTATTAGTCAAACTATATTCATTTACATTTAATGTAGTAGAGTAAGGTGTAATTGGAAAATATAGTATGGTGTGATTAGAAATACCCTTTAAAATTTAGGTAAAAAAAATTAACTCACCATATTTAGTTATAAACTAATTATCACTCACGCACACATAGGGCCCAATTTTAACATTCGTACATAACACCTAATTTTTCAGAGACGACCCTGTTTATACATATACACTTTCTCGAATATTATTCTTCAAGAAAATTTAACCTAATTAAACACCAAACATAGATAAAACTATATTAAAAAAGGAAGCTTACGAGTAATAAAGTTATTTTAATTCATTTTAATTATTAAACTTTTATTTATTTATTTTTAACCTCAAAAGTTTGCACAATACATTTATGTCATTGTATTTTTCTTAATGTTTTGATTTTGATTTCTTTATGATTACTGTTTTGTCAGTGTTTTTATTAAGGTTTTGGCACTTACTTTTACGATTTAGTACGCTTTTATAGTTTATAACGAAGTGGCAGTCATTTTTACGACAGGGTATAATTATATTTAAACAGTAAATTTATGGTTTTTCATTATAAATATTTTTTAATTTTTTAATTTTTTAATTTTTTAATTTTTTAATTTTTTGTTCATTATGATTACTTTTTTATATATGTTTTTATTCTTGTTTTTGACGCATACTTTTATGATAGCTTATGGATTTTACAACAGCATAACGGTTACTTTTATGAATAGTATGTTTTAGGTTTTTACGACAGAGTGTAAATTGTTGTGACATGCTTTCTCTCTGCATTTGATATTCATGATCATGTTACCGTCGCGACAATATATGGGTTTTCTGTTACCATGCGCTACTGGTAAAAAGTAGTTTTAGTTAAGGCCACACGGAGTGGCTTCGGGAAGGAGGCGGGGGAGGGCTTCCCCGGATTGGGAAGAAATGGGAACACCGTCCCCCCGGATTCGGGGTGGGGTAAATCGGGGGCAACTCGCCGAATCAAGCCGGGCGTGGGGAAGGGAAGAAATCATGTGTTTAAACCAAAAAAAAAAAAACATTTTTTTTCCTATTTAAACAACCACAAATCTCACATTTTTTTCTCATTTTCTACAATCTATACACTAAATTTATAAAATTTTCAAGTAAAATGAAAGGAGGTTCATCCCGTAGTGGGTCGTCAAGCAAGAATTTAGAAAATCATGACCAAAAAATGTTCAAACGGCTCAAATGAACCCGTTCAACACACCCAGGTATCGTCCACAAATGTCATCTCCGAATCAACCAAACTTCTACTACACAGTATCGTCCACAAATGCCTTTCTAGGTTTTTTAATTTATTTTTTTAGGTTGTATTCTCTTTTTTTTGTTGTATTCTTTTTTTTTTTAAATTTAATGAATCTTTTTTTATTTTATTAATATTATTATTATTATTATTTATTGTTAAAATAATTAATTAAAAATAAGATTTGAAAATGGGGAAAAGTGGGGAAAAGTGGGACGACACCGTGCAAAATGGGGAAAAGTGGGGAAAAGTGGGGAAAAGTGAGGAAAGCTGATGTGGCGCTGATGTGGCGCTGATGTGGCAACGGGGAAAAGTGGGGAAAATCTAGACGACTCCTTGTGGCCTAAAATACAAATTTCTCGTAAAGATAAAAAAGATGTATAGAAGATGTGTGATATTTTGTCTTCGATTTGGTATGTCAACGATGGGTCCCATCCATATTCTTTAAACAATCAAATCTCCCAAATCTCCGTCGGAAGTGCCCTAACTTAACTAACCTTTTTGAGTTGCCAACTGTCACTATGTATATATTTTTTTACCAGCAAACATTCGGTTATATAAGATTATTCTAATGTCAGAAGAAGAGAGTGTATTAACCATATTTACATGTATAAAGGAAACCCATAACTAGAAAACTTATGGGCTTAACTCAAAACAATATTTGTTTTAGATGAAACTCTAAGTCAAGAGCTGTAAGAGAAGTCAGATGCTATCTAGGCCTGTAAACGAACCGAACGAACACGAACATAAGCATGTTCGTGTTCGTTCATTTAAACTTAACCGAACACGAACACGAACACGAACACCTTAACGAACATGAATTTTGTGTTCGTGTTCGTTTATTAAGAAAATGAATATGTTCGTGTTCGTTTGTGTTCGTTCATTAATAAATTAAACGAACTGTTCATGAACATAAACGAACACAAACGAACTAAAATAAACGAACAAACATAAATGGACATTTTTTTAACACCATTGAACAATCATAAACGAACATGAACACTATTGAACAAACATAAACAAACACAATTGAACAAGTATAAACGAGCACAAACGACAAGTCTCTTAAATGTAAATACATATCATTCGTAAATTAGTCAGTTAACCGAACAAAAACTAACATTACATAGTTAACGAACATAAACGAACACAAATAAACGAACGTAAATAAACGAACATAACCGAACTGTTCATGAACATAAATAAACGAACACAAGGTGTGTTCATGTTCGTTCATTTAATTAAACGAACACAAATTTTATGTTCGTGTTCGTTCATTTATTAAATAAACGAACATAAACGAACTTCTTACCGAACAGTTCACGAACAGTCATGAACTGTTCGGTTCGTTTACAGGCCTAATGCTACCACTAAAAAAGAAGTTGTTTGGTAAAAAAAAATTATAAAACAATCATTTTCTTATATTTTATTTTCACTTAAAAATTTATTTATTTTAATAAATAAATGTTTTCAGGAACACATGTTATGTTTCTATAGCACCTCAACTTTGGTTTTCCGCTTCTCTTTTCTATTAAATACATTTCATATTAAATATTCTTTTTATAAATTTTTATATAATTTTTTTAGTGCATTAAAAATATATTAATATTAAAAACATACATTTTTAAAAAAATAAAATTATTATAAAATATACATTTATAATTTTTTTTTTGAATGAAATGTATAAAGTAACAAATTTTGAAAAACTTAGTATTCAAAGAAATAATAAAATTATTACTTAAAGTATTAAATTATACAAAATTTTAATAATATTTCATATTAGAATTTAGATTTACAATAATAACTATTATTTCTATTTTTTATTTCACCCGTTTAATACACGAGATACTAACCTAGTATATTATATATAACTTTTTATTTTATCCGATAAGGAAAAAAAACGGATTAGGGCGAATCTCACACCCACTTCAGCGGATATGCATTCTATTGAATTCGATATTGTCAATTAACAGAATATATAAGCCGAATAAGCGATAAATGTATATGCTAAACTTTGTTTACAATTTTTTCTAATAATAATTGGGTTAATTCTGTAAAGTTAGGACGAATCTTATAATGTGTTTTATTAAAGTATTGAGTTTCCTCTATAACTGACAACTTGGTGATTAATATGATCAGGTAGTACTGCTTGTGACACGATGATACCTTAATGATCTGTAAGTGATCCAAAAATTAGCCGTTCAGAAAAATTATTTAACTAATTGTCCACACATGTGACGTCAACTATTTTTCTGTCTTCTCTCTTTATAAAGACTTCACCACCGATTCATGCTTCATAAGACGAAACCATTCGATCTACAACTCTCACTCTCTTATCATCTTCAATTCTCTCCAACATGGCCCAAACTCTCCCAAATTACAAAAATGCCATTTTCACCCTTTTCATATTCTTACACCTCCTTAATGCACAATCCCATCAATTTTCAAGAAAACTATCACCAGAACCACTAGGTTTCAAGAACCAAAAGCTAACTCACCTTCACTTCTATTTCCACGACACCGTAACCGGCGACCACCCCACTGTGTTCCCGGTGGCCAGGGCCTCAATAACCAACACCTCCAGCACCTTCTTTGGTCTTGTGGTCGTGATTGATGACCCGTTGACAGTGGGTCCAGAACCGACCTCCAAGATTGTGGGAAGAGCTCAAGGGATGTATGCATTTGCTGATTTAAATGACATCGGATTGCTAATGAATTTGAATTATGTTTTTGTTGAAGGTAAGTACAATGGTAGTACTTTAAGTATATTAGGGTCAAATCATGTTTTCTCAAAGGTTAGAGAGTTCCCGATCGTTGGTGGAAGTGGGGTCTTTCGGTTTGCACGTGGGTATGCACTTGCAAATACTTACTCTTTCAATACTACCTCCGGTGATGCTGTTGTTGAGTACAATGTTTATGTCCAACATTATTGATTATCGATCATATATATATTGGGTGCGAACCCCATGACCAGTATCGTTTTGGTTTTTCAGTTCATGTGTTTGTTGTGAGACAAAATTGTGATGTATCATGAATAAGGTTATTTCTTACGGGAAGTTTAATTTATGTTTATCCTCATTATTTCATATTTATAGGAATCCTTTGTTCAATTGGATTATTGTGTTTCTTTTATTATCTAGGTTAAAACCATCTCTATAACACAAACATAAAAAATTAAATAAGCAAAAGAGAGTCCTTTTTTTGGACGACACAAAAATTTTATTAATCACCAAATTCAGAACTAGCAAGTTGTTAGAAATGAAACCCCATTACATCAAATGAAACAAACATCAAACGAAACTAATAAGATCAGTTACAAATGAAAGAATCTCCATTCATTCCAATCCAAACTTTCTTTTTCTCTCTCTAGTTTAGTACCACAAATAAAACTAATTTCTTGCCAGTTATATATAAAGTTAATTGCTATTTCCCTCGTTGTGGTTTATGATATTTATCATTTTACTCAAAAAAAAAAAACTTAATTTCTTGCCATTTAGACATTGCCGTTTGGTTTTGTTGATATTTTAATCCATTCACCTGATTTTATCCACATTTTTCTTTTAGTTTTCATCCATTCAATAGTATTTGTGTCTTTTACCCTTAAAACTTTTTAATATACAAAAATCATCCATGTGTTTCAAATATTTTGACATGCACCTCAAACATGCGGTGCTTTTAAACCCGGACATGACTGGCCAGATAGACCGGGATCCGGATACTCTAGCATTCCGGTTATGTAGAACTGCTTTTGAAGGAACCTAGTGGGGTCGACTGCTAAACCGGGCAGTTTGACCAGCTTTCTATTTGAATTTTTTAATTTTTCTATATTGTATACAGATATATATATATATATATATATATATATATATATATATATATATATAGGGAAGTGTTCAAATAATACCCACTCTTAGAGCGATAACCCATTAACTTTGCCAAAACGAAGCCGAATCTTGAATTTTTTTTGAACATCATTGTAACACAATTAGAACACTATGTTCTTTTATGAGTTTGCGAAAATTCATCACCGTTTAAAAGATATCATCGTTGTAAGTTTTTGATTTACAACACTGTAACTGTTTTAGCCCAAAACTTACAACGATGTAAACTCTCAAACGGTGATGAATTTTCGCAAACTTATAAAAGAACATGGTGTTCTAATTGTGTTACAATGATGTTCAAAAAAAAATTCAAGATTCGGCTTCGTTTTGGCAAAGTTAATGGGTTATCGCTCTAAGAGTGAGTTATTATTTGATCCCAATCTTATATATATATATATGGGATGTAATTTTTTGTAACTCTCATTTTTTGCTACAACCCATTAACCATCATCCAATAGTTACTTGAAAAAGGTAAGTGTGTAGGATCGTGCCACGTGTCAATTCCTTTGTCTTTGGTATGAAGGGCATTCAGGACATTTGTCATTTATGTAAAGTTTACCCCTTTTTTTTAAACATTCATAACATTTTTATACTATATTATTTTTTTAAAAAAATTGCACCATTATACTCGTCTCATTTTTCTCTTTGATTTCGTTATAGTCTCGACTAGTTTTTTTTTTTGATGTCATGTATTTACATCATTGTAACGAGCTTAACGATAACAAATTAATTAGAAATTTTTTCTAACAATGGTAAATTACAGTAATGTAACACAAAATGAAGTAATTTACATTGACATAATTAACGGTGGCGTAACACATTATTTACAATGACGTAATTTTCTCTTTAATTCCCATTATAATGTTGACTAGTTTTTTTAATTTTTTTTCTCATTGTCCATTATTAACATCGATATAACGAGCATAAATATAACACATTATTTTGAATTTTTTTCTAACAATGATAAATTACAGTGATGTAATATAACACATTATTTTATTTTTTCTCTAACAATGATAATTACAATGATAAATTACATTGATGTGATATAACACATTATTTTGATTTTTTTCTCTAAAAATGATGATTATAGTGATATAATTTATCATTGTTCGAAAAAAATTCAAACTAATTTGTTGTATTTAGGCTCGTTACAAATTAAGGATGAGCAAAAAGACAAAAAAAAAAAAACGAACCGAAACCGAATTAACCGAAAAAACCGAACCGGAACCAAATTAACCGAAAAAAACCGAAACCGAATTTTACGTCAATGTAAATTACATCACGATAAATTACGTCAATGTAAATTACATCACTGTAATTTATCATTTTTAAAAAAATTTCAAATAAATTTGTTATATTTAAGCTCGTTACAATGATGTAAATATAGGGCATCAAAAAAAGAAAAAAAAATTAGTCGAGACTATAACGGAATTAAAGAGAAAAATGAGACGAATATAATGGTGCAATTTTTTTAAAAAAATAATATATTATAAAAAAGTTATTAATGTTTAAAAAAGAGGGGGGGAAACTTATAAAGGTAAAATGACTATGATGCCCTTTTTAATATTTTAATGAAATGCTTATGTGTAAGTTTATGATTGGTTGAAATGGGTTATATAGTTGTAGCAAAAGATGAAGATTATTTTTTATACCTTACCATATATATATATATATATATATATATATATATATATATATATATATATATAATTTATGAGGTCGTTTGGTTTTAAATCCGCTTAGGCTAGTCCGACCATTGACCAGTAAAAAAAAATCGGTTTGACGTCTTATCCTGTTTTAAAAACATTAACAATATGCATTTATTGTATACCATTCAAATACCTTATTCATACACGTGTATTAAGAACAATTCCTCACCTGCAGCTCCAATTTCATTGCATTGCAGACTTGCAGTAATGTATATGCATACTGTAACATTACGTACTTCATTATCCAATTTATTGAATATAAACAAAAGCTACTTGTGGATGTATGAAATATTATAAAGCAACTATGACAAGAAGCATACATACCACCCACCTCTTGTACATGCATCTTTCTCAAAGGAAAGCTCCCAATCCTGTTTTTGTACAACAAGCCCATCATAACTTTCAATGAGTACTTTACAGAGTAAATATGGGAAGAAGAATAATTGTTGTTCACAAAAAAAATTTGCTAAGCGAGTATGAATGTATGATGGTCACATCGTTCGTTTTAGCGGTCAGACTGATGCATGCTGGTCGAACCACCTAATTCCTTCAAAAACGGTTCAAAGCAGTGGCGGAGCTTGGTCAATTTGAGAAGGGGCGAAAATTTTTGTAGCCCAGAATACGTGTTAATTTTTGAAGCCAGGGGGCGAAACCCATATTTTTAACTAAAAATCGCATTTCAGACAAAAAATTAACACTACGGAAGGAAAAACAGGGGGCGGTCGCCCCCTCTTGTCTCTACAAAGGTTCGCCCCTGGTTCAAAGTACATAATCAGACCGCCAAAGTATCCGAATCTCGTATCAGCCAAGTTTTAAAACATTGTATATTGAAGGTATATGTCAAAACATTTAAACACATCGATGTGTTTTTTTTAAATTAAAAGGATATGGAGGAGGCAAAAGACACAAATGCCCGTAAATAGACGGAAACTAAATGACAAAAGTTTTCCAAGTAAAATAACAAAAAACTTAAAACCACAAGAAGGAAAATACCAATTAATTAACTGTTAAATACAAGGCATGATATGACAAAAATAAAATACTGGTATGTAAAACAAGATAAATCACAGAGTTAAATTAAAAACATATATTAAGTATTTCATGAAAATAAATAATTAAAATATAAATTAATAAAATAAAACGAAACAGGAAATTAAAAAAAAAATCTTAAGCTCATGAAACGTACTATAACATATGCAGTATAGATTACTAAACATTTATCTTATAAATTATAATTTGTTTGAATAGGAAAAAAGTTGATTTTGATAAAACAAAATTTACTCTTAGGGCTATTCACAAGCCGCACTGAACCGAGCGCCTCAGCTTGGTTCGGATTTGTAAAATCGAGCCAAATGTTGTGCTCGTTGCTCAGCTTGTTTTAAAGCCGATCGGCTCGGCTTGGTTCGGTTTGGCAAGGTTTCAAATAAAATTTAATGTAATTTTTTTTCAAAATACTTATATCAATTTCAAACTTAATAATTAAAAAAAGTTTAATCATATACAAATTCAAAACAAAAATAAACTTCATAAATTAGAAATTGCATAATAGGAAAGCATAAAAAATTAAAATGTTTGAATAGTTCATCAATATCATTATTCTTAGTTCGAAACTTCGAATACACCAAAATCATTATTCATCTTTAAGAACTTATAACAAGTTAGTGTCACTATAAAAATTAATATCGCTTTATACATACAAAATTTAGTTGCATTTAAATAAGTCAAAACGAGCGAGCCAAAGAAGCAAACCAAGCGAGCGACTATCCAAGCGAGCGACGAACAAGTTTACCTTGCCTTGTGCTCGGCTCGTATAAAACCTAGTGAAATTCGAACGAGCTTTTTCCGAGTGAGTAATGAGCGAGTGTCGAGTATTTTGTACAACCCTATTTATTCTTAGTTAAATTTAGGGGTATTCGAAATCAAAAGGCCAAATCAAAATTTGAATTTAATTTGTTTCAGTTTATGAACTTGATTTTATTTGGTTTGGTTAACATATAAACATTTTTATTTTATTTCAGTCTTTTTATCAACCGAATAAGCAACAACTTTATACTGAATTCAACAAATCATTTGTGAATTGTTCAAAAGAAAATTCATTTTTATAACAAACTAACTAACGGTAACACCTTTTCTTGTTGATTCATTTACGTGTAAGAAAGCACGTTTGTGTTCTGTTTATTCACAATATATTTGTTAGTTTTTGTTTGATTATATTTTTTTATGCTCACTCATTTATTTTTGTTAATTAGTTATTTAGAATTTTTTTTACTACTAAGCCCATGTCAAAACTTAACCTTGTGATTTTTTTTTTAATTATTTAACTTAATATATGTTTTATCAACGATTTATCGCTACTTAGACTTAACTTCCTTTTTACAAATTTTTCAGGTTACAAAATTGCATCAAACAAACTAAAACATTTATTACCTTCAAAATAAAAAACCGCAAATTATCATACAAATTAAGTTTGACGAGAAACGAAACCAAATACGAACAAAGTTTATCAATATTTAGTCAAATATACAACTACATGTACCCAGTGTAATCCCACTTTGTGGTGTTTAGGGAAGAGATGAACACATACCTTATCCTACCCCAATATGATAGAGAAGGTGCTTCGTGAGAATCTCCCGTCTCATAAGTTTTCAAAGATTTTTCCCTTTTTTATATATTTATTTATTTTATTTATTTATTTATTATCTTCTTTTTTTTTTCTTTTTTTAGCAATATCACATATGAATATTTAGTCAAATATATTAATCCAAAAAAATTAGTAGTTCTAAGTTCTAACACATTAATTCAAACAAAACCTAAGTACCTAAATGTCTTTGTTACAGAGTTTTCTTTGGCTGCAACTTTCCCCCTTGCTAAAATTTATAGCGATCTATAACGCATGGTTATCATATCTCAAAAAATAAGAAAATTTGAAACACCTATACATCCACGTACAAAATCAATTTAATGCAACATTTTTGTCACAAAGGTTGCAAATACGTTGTATTATGTAACAAAAAATTTGCTTATATTTAATACAACTTCAACTTTTTTTAGAACGACGGTTAATACAATGGCAAAACCATTGCGTCAGAGTGCAGTGACTGAGTATTGAAACCTCAGTCTTACACTCATGCTACAATTGCAGACATGCATTTTTCAGTGGCATTAGAGATGCCCCCTCATGCTGTGATTGCAGCAGAGGCTCCACCCAACCCTCCTAACGGGCCAAGGTGGTTGGAGTCGAAGACTCGTCAACCAGCCTGTTGGATCGGGTTGAGTAATCTACACAACACTTATCACAAGTTATTGTCTTCAAAGTTGATAGTTGCGGAAATTTTATCAACTTAGTTTTGTAAAAAATAGATTGAAAACAAAGTACTGAAAACAATAGTAAATTGAAGGTCAAAGTATATTGCATTCAACTGTTAGGATTACAACACTTAGCTCAAGCACTCACTCGTAATTTTTCTTACTAACAAGTGAAGGATTATATACTAAGACCTACAGCCGTATCGTCGTAGGAATACATGGCTGTACAAAACACTAGAAACATATGTATGCTTAATCTAGTATCTGTTATGGTCTTGACAGGCCAAGCCATATTAATTACAATCAATACAAAAGACTCCATTGAATTTTACAATAAAGACCTAAACAACAAAATGCATTTATTGTTTAGTATCTTTGTAGCCTTGACAAATCTTCTTTGTTGCTGACTAACATCGGAATGTCTTCTCAGTTATTCTTAGTGTGAGAAAGCAGCTCTGTTTATTTCCTAAAGTATCGAGAATCTTTGTCAGAAAAGAGTCTTCGGAAGTCTTTGTCTTGGGAACCACTGAAGATCGGAAGTGTTGGGAATCACTGATGATCGGAAGTACTGATGGTCGATCGGAAGCACTGATCGATTTCAGCTTTCAATACACGGAACATGTTGTATTCAGTGGAATGAATTATCCTTCAGAAGCAATGGTCCTTCCGAAGGCTAATCCCTGTTGTTCCGTGGTTGTACTTCTTCCGATAGATCATGACTTGATCTAGAGATGTTTTGATACACATCAGCCTTAGAGATCCTTACACAACCGTTACAGGAAAAAACCCTTTTGGCTTGGACGCAAAGCAGGGTTATAGCCTGAGTCATGCGTCATTGTCATGTCTCACAAATTTTGACAATGGAAATTGAACCCACAACCTTCAATAGGAATTGTGAGGCTATTACCACTGCACCAAATATTGTGGACCAACTACAACTAATGCAGTCTTTTTTACATATCTTGACCCGTATTGTGTTAATGTGTTACATATCAAAACTCGTTCTATGTCATAATGCTGCCTATTGCAACCCAAAATACGATAAGTATTTACCAATACCAACTCATTTGTCTTGTTTTTGGTTAATATGTCACGATTACTGGTGATGCAATTCTTCTAAAGAGTTGTTTTTACTTGGTTGTAGGTCAAAACATAGACTTTACAATGAGCACTATGTTTGGTGTTGGAGTTGTTGATGAGCACGTGAACAAAATGAGCAAGATTATGAAATGCAAGAAGGGTTCTATGCAAAATGTCATTTTCTCTACCAGTTGAAAGTTTGTGATTTTGACAATTGTATTTTGTAGGTTATATATTAATCAAGTCGATGTTTTACAAACCAAAAACTCACCTCTTTTTTATTTTATTTTGCCAAATGTCAACTACCGGCCATGTATTAGTCTAAATAAAACTTAAAAAATAATTAATATATTAAACCCAATATAATTGATACTTTTTCATAAACAATAATATGAAGGAATAATTGAGATATGCAAATTAAATTCCCACATGCATGTTATTTAATGAACATGACAGACACATTTTTTCCGTCGAATTTTTCTATGGGTTTTGTTATTCTCACATCAATTCACATCTTTTATACCTTTTATATGTTTCGTATATGTTTATACAATGCGTATAGTGAGGACAATCAATATTTGTCATAAGTTTTCAGCGTTAATGATTAGACTCTTATATACCCCTCGTATAGGTCATCTACGATAAATATACGAGACCAATAATTGTCAAATTAATGGGTGTCATAGTGGGTAATTATACGCCTTGTATATAAACATATACGATACATATAATGTCGGTAAGGTGTTAAAATAAAAAAATTGGGTGTGTAAATAACCAAACCTTTTTTTATTAAGATCAGACTAGATATATTAAAATTGTCACTTTTCAAAGCTAGCGACTTAATTGCTATTTCTTATAAACAATATACTTTCTTATGTATTTATTTGTCTGGCTATGGTGGCCTAGGGGTAAAAGGGTGTGAATTTGTAATGGATAGGGGTAAAAGGGTGTGAATTTGTAAAGCTTGGCACCACCCAATTTTCGTGGATCACGCGATTTACCTCTTTTATGTTGGACGTGAGATAGGTCGGTAAGAGACGCCTAATGTTGGCGTTCACCAATTTTTCTTATGTATTTATTTAATTTAAAACACAAATTTCTCAAAAACAAGAAAAATTGGTATGTCAACGGTGGGTCCCATACTCCCATCCATATTCTTTAAGCAACCAAATCTCCCAAATCTCCGTTGGAAGTGCCACAACTTAACTAACCTTTTGAGTTGCCAACTGTCTCTATGTTTTTTTTTGAACGGCGAAAGTCTCAATCGTGTGAACCCACTGTTTCCAGGCTATGTCACCAAGGTCTAGTTACCTGGACCTCCCATGAGCCACCACAACAACCCCAGGAGGAAACCCCAAAACCCCCTGACCCCCCACAGACCCCTTTTTCGCTGCGGGAGGGATTTGAACCCAAGACCTCCCATTTTGAAGAATCTTGAGATACCATTGAGGCAATGCCTCTTTGGTAACTGTCTCTATGTAGATATTCTTTTTTTAATAGAACGCTCAAATCACCCAGGATCACCCTAACATCATAAGTATATAGCATAGTGATCTGATCCATTCGTTTAGAAGTATTGGATCAACCCAAAACAACATTTGTTTTAGAAGAGAGTCTAACCCAAGATATTATAAGAAAAGTCAACGACTACTCGCTATAAAAGAAGGCGTTTGGTTAAAAAATTATTATAAAACAATCATTTTCTTTCATTTTATTTTTACATAAATATATTTTATACATCACTTGTAATATAACCCAAAACATCCTTAAACCTTTTCATATTTTGTTTCTTGGGCAAAATTTAACCATTGTTGTTACCCGAGTAGCATATGGCAGTGCAACGAAACTACATGGAGTTAATATAAAAGACGATTTATGCGATTTCCTCTAGAATATATAAGTCAAATAAGTGATAAATTTATATGTTATACTTGGTTTATACATTTTTTATTGAATTTGGTTAATTCGGTAGAATTCAGGCCGTTTAGATAAATTCCAATCATGAATCTGTAAACAGACAAGACTAAAAAAATAGAAAACCGAATCGAAAATACCGAAAACAAAGCCGTTAAACATCATGGCTTCTCAAGTGTATAACTTCTTAGACATCTATCTCCTCTAGTAGACTGAAAATTTGATTCCTACAAGGTAAAAAGAATAAGTTAATGATTTAATAAATTTTCTAGACAAATGATGTCAACCCTTTTTTCTTTCCTCTCAATATAAAGACACCACCACCGATTCATGCTTCATAAGACGAAACCATTCGATCTACAACTCTCACTCTCTTATCATATATCTTCAATTCTCTCCAACATGGCCCAAACTCTCCCAAATTACAAAAATGCCATTTTCACCCTTTTCATATTCTTACACCTCCTTGATGCACAATCCCATCAATTTTCAAGAAAACTCTCACCAGAACCACTAGATTTCAAGAACCAAAAGCTAACTCACCTTCACTTCTATTTCCACGACACAGTGACCGGCGACCACCCCACCGCGTTCCCGGTAGCCAGGGCCTCAATAACCAACACCTCTAGCACCCTCTTTGGTCTTGTGATGGTGGTCGATGACCCGTTGACAGTGGGTCCAGAACTGACCTCCAAGATTGTGGGAAGAGCTCAAGGAATATATGCATCTGCTAGTTTAAATGACTTCGGATTGCTAATGAATTTGAATTATGTATTTGTTGAAGGTAAGTACAATGGTAGCACTTTAAGTATATTAGGGTCAAATCATGTTTTCTCAAAGGTTAGAGAGTTCCCGATCGTTGGTGGAAGTGGGGCCTTTCGGTTTGCACGTGGGTATGCACTTGCAAACACTTATTCTTTCAATACTACCTCCGGTGATGCTGTTGTTGAGTACAATGTTTATGTCCAACATTATTGATCTTTTATATATATAGAGGATAATGTTCAAATAATAACCTACTTTTAAAGCATTAACCCAGGTAAGTTTGTCAAAATAAAGTCAAATATTGTTTTTTTAACATCACTGTAACACATCTACAACATTTTCTTCTTTTATGAGTTTGCGAAAATTCATCACCGTTTATAAGACGTAACATCGTTGTAAGTTTTCACTTACAACACTTTAACTGTTTTAGACCCAAAATTCACAACGATGTTACGTCTTAAACGGTGAGAAATTTTTGAAAATTTGTAAAAAAAAAAAGTGTTGTAGATTTGTTATAATGATGATAAAAAAAATTTGGTTTTATCTTAACAAAGTTATCTGGGTTAATGCTTTAAGAGTGAGTTATTATTTGTTCAGTCTTATATATAATCACAAGACTGACCAATATCGTTTTAATTTGTGTTTTTCAATTCATGTGTGTTTGTTGTGAGATTAAATTGTGATGTATCATGAATAAGGTTATTTCATACGGGAAGTTTAATTTATGTTTATCCTCATTGTTTCATATTTAAAGGAATCTTTTGCTTAATTAGATTATTTTGTTTATTATATTAACTAGATAAAACCTTGTGTATTACATAAATTAAAAGAATAAAATAAGAAAATAGCTAGAGACATAAATAATTAAATATAAAGTATTATATGACAAAAATAAAATATGAATGTGTAAAACAAGATAATCAAAGAGTTAAATTTAAACAAATATTAAATAGTTGATGAAAAGAAATAAAATATAAATTAATAAAATAAAAGGAAACAAGAAAAAACTATTAAATATTTATTTATTAAGTATATATTATTAAAATTATAATCTGTTTGAATAGTAAATTAAAAGAGTGGATTTTATTAAAACAAAATTTGCTCATAATTAAACCTAGGGTGTACGTAAAAAAAATCCGAAAATTAGAAGAAATCAAAAATAAGATCATATTCGAAATGGAAAATTCAACCAAATTGTGAATTTTGTTTCAGTTTGATTTTTAACCATATAATTATTCGAATTATGAACCTGATATATTTTTGGCTTGGTTGACATATTAATTAACATTTTTTTTATTTCAGTTTTTTGATTAATTGAATAAGTAATAACTATATATATTAAATTCAGTAAACTATTTGTAAAGTGTTCAAAAAAAGTTTGTTTTTTTAACAAACAAACTAACATGAACACCTTGTCTCGTTCATTCATTTAATTATGTCTATAAAAGTTTATTTATGTTTTGTTTATTTTTCACTCATATATTTATGTTTGTTAATTTTTGTTGTACTAGTTATTTTTGTTAATTGGTTATTTAGATTTATTTTTTACTACTAAGCCCATGTCAAAACTTAACAAGCGTTATTATTTTGTAACTATTTAACTTAATATAGGTTATTTATATTAACAACTTCTTGTTACATTAGACTTAATTTTTATTTTTTTTACAAATTTTCAAGTTACAAAACTGCATCAAAGAAATAAAAACATCTATTAATTCAAAATAAAAAAAAAACACACACACATATTAACTATCTATACAATTTCAAATTATGAATAGTGTTTCTCGCGAGATATTGATTTCTCGCGAGAATTTCATGTTTCGCACGATATATTCATTTTTCCGCGCTAGAAATTCATTTTCGCACGAGATATTCATTTTTTCGAGAGATAAATTCATTTTTCGTGTTCATTTTCTCACGAGATATTCGTTTTTTCGCAAGATAAATTCATTTTCCGTTCGCGAGAAATTCATTTTCACACGATATATTCATTTTTTCGCGCGAGAAATTCATTTTCGCACGAGATATTCATTTTTTCGCAAGATAAATTCATTTTTCGTGTTCATTTTCTCACGAGATATTCGTTTTTCCACAAGATAAAATCATTTTCCGTGAGAAATTCATTTTTTTCTTTATTTTTTTGTGAGAAATTCTTTTAGATAACCCATTAGAATTTCACGAGAAATTAATTTTTACACGAGATATTAATTTTTCGCTAGATAAATTCATTTTCCGTGTTCATTTTCTCACGAGATATTCATTTTTTCGTAAGATAAATTCATTTTCCGTGAGAAATTCATTTTTTCTTTATTTTTTCATGAGAAATTCATTTTTTTTAAAATTCTTTTAGATAACCCATTACAATTTCTCATAACACGAGAGTTTGAGATGTTTTTCCAAAGGTTCTATTTAGTTTTGTTTTTCTTTTGTTTTACTTCTTGGCTCATAATAGGTTTGTTTATAGTCATGACTCTTTACCCGTTGATGGTTTTTTTTTCTTTTGAGTTCGTTCACGAGTCAAAACGAATGTGTTAAATTTGCGCAGCAACGCGCGCCAAGCACCATCTAGTTATCATACAAATTAAGTTTGAGGAGAAACGAAACCAAATGCGTACAATTGTTTATCAATATTTATCTAAATACATTAATCCAAAAAAATTAATGACTCAAACACATTAATCCAAACAAAACCTAAGTACCTAATTGCTTACCCCTTGCTTTAATTGATCATTTATTCGTAATCTTCTTTAGTGGCCTAATCGACCACTATATTAAATATTTAAACAAATATAAATATTTCACGAAAAGAAATGTATATAAATTAATGAAATAAAAAGAAACAGAAAAAGAAAAAAAAATCTCACGCTCATAAAATGATAACACATGCATGTCACTATTAATTAATTATTTATAATAATGTATAGATTATTAAACAATTATATTATAAATTGTTATCCGTTCGAATAGTAAAAAGAGTTAATTTGATAAAACAAAATTTGCTCACAGTTAAACTTAAGAGGGCAGTGGCGGATTTAGGATTTTTTCGGTGGGTTTATTATTTTCAGAAATTTTAATTAGATAAAACCTAAGGATGAAAAAATGGACGGGTTAGATAGCTGGTCAGAATTAATGAGTCCGGATCAGGATAAGTACGAGTTAGGATTCATTTTAAACAAAATCAGTTTGGCTCTAAATGTGTCGTTTTAAAAAAAATCAATTTAGTTAACTTTAAAATGAGTTGTAAGTAAACAAATTGTTTATTTTCATAATCTTTTGTAATTTCATCATCAAATATATTATTACTTCCTATAATTGCTCCCTTCTAGGCCTAAGACCATTCACAGTGGTCACCCCACTAAAGTTCTTTCACACTGAAATTTTCTGTCACATCATAATTCCACTGAAAACCTTAAAACCTCACAGTGGTCATCTCACTTAATAACAATTCCCACAGTGCTACATCATCACACCATTAAACATTAAAACACCCACAGTGGTCAATCACGGTCGAGAGGAGAAAGCATGGAGCAGGGGCCGTTTTTGGCACATGTGGCTCGTCGCCAGGGAGGAGGCAGTGTTCCCGCTGACCCGTCGAAAGAGTGATCACCGTTGAAACCGCGGGGCATATATCCCCTGCGCGTAGAGTGATTTTCTTGAAAATGGCCCATTGTTAAACATCCCTATTATATATTTTGTTTTTAATAAATGAGAACCGGGTATGGGGATTCAAAAAGTAGAGCCCTCTTCTATCCTCATTTGGGTTTCTATTCATGATATCCCTCTTGATCTTTGGACTAAAACAAGGAATAAGCAAGCTGATGAGTACTGTCGGGGTCCCTAGGATCATGGATAGAATTACCCCTGAAAGGTGCGTGAATAGTAAAGGAAAACTTGGATTTGCTAGGGTTTTGGTTGATGTGGCTGCTAACAATGGCAGTAAAGCCCACGTATGGGAGAAGCTTTATAGGGGCTATGGGGCGACCGCCCCCTTATTTTTCGTCTATAATGTTAATTTTTCGGACAAAATGTAATTTTTAGTTAAAAATAATGGTTTCGTCCTCTTTTTGCTTCAAAAATTAAAATGTATTTTGGGTTACAAAATTTTCTACCCTTTCTCACTTCCCCCAAACTCCGTCACTGAGCCCACAAGAATATATAGTAAGGAAGGTAGCACATTGGATAATGATAAAATCATAGACCAAGAGGGGTTCACAGCTGTTAGAAAGAATACAAAGAAGAGTAATTCACATAAGATGACTCCGGTTAGTAATTCACATAAGAGAAGGACGAAACCAAAAATGAAAATCAATCAATCAATCAATCAACGTACTCAGTATATCCCGCCATTAGCATGCTAAGGCAGGGTCTGAGGAGGGTGAGATGTAGACAGCCTTACCCCTACCCCGTAGGGGTAGAGAGGCTGCTTCCAGTGAGACCCTCGGCTCATGATGCTTGATCAACCGTTCGAAACGATTTTAACGTTATTTTCACTGAATAAGTAAAATAACGTTAAAACTAGTGCAATTTTACTTTTGCCCCTCAAGAGCTGTCGACACATATATACATTATATGTGCGCACCGCTAACGGGGCGTGAAACCAAAAATGAAATGAAAAAGAAAAAAAAAACTAATATAAGACTTGAACCCGAGACCTAATGGATGAAATCTAGATTCATTACAACTAGAATACAAGGAAAATTATGTTACAGATTTACCCTCAATATATTAATGAGTTTACTCTATTTTTAAAGACTTTAGGAAAAAAAAATCATGTTAATGCTTCGAAATACGTCCTGCTTAGGGGTGAAAAAAAAACTGAAAATTGAAAGAAATCAAAACGTTGAACCAAATTGTGAATTTTGTTTCAGTTTGGTTTTGAAACCATATTCGAATTAAGAACTTTATTTTTAGTTTGGTTTACATATAAATTAACATTTTTTTTATTTCAGCTTTTTGATTTATTGAATAAGTAACAAGTCATTTATGAACCGTTCAAAGGAATATTTGAATCTCTAACAAACAAACTAACATGAACACTGTTCAGTTCATTCATTTATGTTTATGAAAGTCTGTTTGTGTTTGTTTATTTTCGTTCATTTATGTTTGTTAATTTTGTTTGGTTATGCTTGTTGATATGTCCATTCATTTATTTTCTGTTAATTAGTTATTTAGAATTTCTTGTACCGCTAAGCCCATGTCAATACTTAACCATGTGAATTTTTTTAATTATTTAGCTTAATGTAAGCTATATCAACGACTTGTTACTATTGACATAAAAAAAAATTACAAATTTTTCAGGTTACAAAATTGCATGAAACAACTAAAAACATCTATTGCATTCAAAATAAAAAAAAACCACAATTATCATAGAAATTAACTTTGACGAGAAAGAAACCAAATATGTACAATTGTTTATCAATATTTATCCAAATAGATTAATCCAAAAAAAAAAAATCTAACACATTAATCCAAACAAAGACTAAGTACCTAATTGCCTTAATTGCCTTAATTGATCATTTTCTTCATCTTCTTCGTTAGAGTTTTCAATTGGCAACAACTTTTCCTTATCTTGTCAAAATTTATGGTGATCTATAACAACGCAATAGTTATTATATCTTAAAAAAAAGTTTGAAACACCTATAGTGTCGAACTGCTTGTAGAAACGAAATTTGTAGTAATTGTTGAAAGAGAATTTTGTTTCTTGTAGTGTATATTATGCATTTAATCAAGGCTCCCCTATTTGCACACCACCCCCGGTTATACATATGCCAACGTCCTTTATACGGCTATAATGTCAAAAATCAGTGAGAAATGTGTCAGCCCTATACGTGTCGTATAACCCGTATACGTGCGTATAAATGACAGGCAGATAATGTCTTGCATGAGGGGCTTATGTATGTTTAGTAGGACCCTTAATCAAATACCATTTGATACGTAGATGGTTAGCTGACCTCATGACTTTTAGGAAATCATGAACTTTTTACCTAATTTTCAACACCTAACACATTTTTATTTTTGGTTTTTATAAACCACATACCATAACACCATTCCACACCCCTCTCTCTTCAACTCCAACTCTCTTATCATGGCCCCAATTCTTCTCAAACACACACTTCTCATTTTTACCATGTTCATTTTCACATACCTTCTTGATGCACAACCCCATCAATTTTCAAGAAACCCATCATCAAATTCACTAAATTTCAAGAAACCGAAACTAAAACTAAGTCACCTCCACTTCTACTTCCATGAGATACCCACCGATGACCACCCTACCACTGTCCAGGTAGCCAAGGCCAACATGACCAACACCTCCCCCACCTTATTTGGTGCTACATTCATGATCGACGACCCATTGACAGAGGGTCCAGAACGAGCCTCCAAGATTGTGGGACGAGCTCAAGGGTTATATGCATTCGCTAGCTTAAGCGAAATCCGATTGCTTATGGCTTTGAACTATGTTTTTATTGAAGGAAAGTACAATGGTAGCACTTTGAGTATATTAGGGACAAATGCTGTGTTCTCAAAGGTGAGAGAGATGTCAATTGTTGGAGGAAGTGGGCTCTTCCGATTTGCTCGTGGGTATGCCCTTGCAAAGACTTACTATTTCAATACTACAACCGGTAATGCGGTTGTTGAGTACAATGTTTATGTTCTACATTATTGATAATTTTGGTTTAAAGTGTGTTATAAAATGTTAAGAAGTATAAATAAGGTTAATTCTTGGGGATGAATTATACATGTTCTTATGCTTAAAAACATGTATATATGTATTTTTCATGTATTTGAAGTAGTTAAATATTGAATTAATAAATACTAGTTTCAAATTTCACTTAAAGCAAATCTATCTAATAATACTGATAAATAAAGATAATTGTGTACATTTGTTATCACTTTATAGCACCTACATTTTAGTTTTCTTCTTCTCTCTCATATTTAATTTTCTATAGCTGTTATTTAGTTAGAGATTAAGGATATTATAGATTATAATATGTATAATAATTAATATATTTTTAATGAATTTATTTAAAATGAAATTATTTATGAAGCTTTTAAATGAAGTTATGTTTTTCTTTAACAAATTATATTTAATTATTTAAATATCATCAAATTCAAATTATATTTCTTAAAATATATAAAAATAAAACAATAATGATACTAATTACTTTATATGAGTGATTTAAAATTTTATTAATCATTTTATTTGATTAGATGATTTGAATGATAAGATCGAACACACTATATTGAAATAATAAAAAGTAAGTATTTTAAAAAAAAATCCAAGTTATATGCATTAATATCAATTTTAATTTAAGTTAATTTAATTAAGTGTGTTAAAAGAAAAATGAGTATACTTTAATTTAATTAACATTTAATAAGTACCTTACATAAAAATGCTAACACATGGATGAAAAAAATAAAATTAAAACATAGTTTATAAGTATTATAAAAAAATCCAAACATATTTTGAAGACTTTATGTATTAAAAATTTATGTTATATTTTACTCAAGCCGTGTAAAACATGAGTTTAGTTAAATTATGCAATGTGCAAGATTTTTTTATTACATAATTTTTTGTTACTAAATACGCATAATCGATGACTCGTGAGTTGTAAGTTTTTTTTTTTGGAGAAAGGTCAACTGTTCGAAAAAAATATATAAATCAACAACCAATTAACAAACAAACCCTAGAGGCTATACCCTCCATCAGAAAAGACATCGTTCCTAGCAAAAATCTTAGGAACCCAAACAATCAAAGTGATAAATTTCATCCCATCATCCGCCTATACAAAAACGGGTGATAACTACTAATTTTTAAGTCAATATAGATCCAAAACATAAGCCTCCTAACAACACAATACAATGCACAAATACATCAAAACAATACACTTAATCCAATGATGCGAAACGTTCCTACACTTGGTATAAAAGAGCTCATGCTGATAGTAAGGAACATAACATCAACTCCAAAGTGTACCAAAACAATATATACCATTTAAACGTTTGGGAGCAAAGAAGATCTAACTATATCCCAAACAGATGATCTCATGCAATCCAAGTCGAGAGATTGAAATCCCATAAGAATATATCAAATAAAGCCCTCAAATGGCATCAGCCCATCAGGCATGGCCCAAAGATAAACCAACTTGCTCTAATACTACTCAGAAAAACCGAAAACCGTTTAAAACTGATAACTGAACCGTATCCGTAAACAGAAAAAACCGAGCCGAATTCGGTTTTTGGTTTTCGATTTTTTTTGAATTCGGTTTGTTTGGTTTTTTATCAACCAGAAGGAACGTATAGACTGACGCCGGAAAGAGAAAGAAGAAAGGTAGTCTGCTGGCAAGAAAGAAAGAACAAATCAAGGAAGAGGTTCTTTGTGAACCGCACGGTTCTACAAGAACCGTCAGAGACAAGAAAGAAGTATGATCTATTTGATCGAGTGAAGACCGAATGTATAAAAAAAACGAAGAAAGAGACTGACGTCGGAGAAGAACCGGCGTGAAGAAAGACCGCTGCCGGAAAGTTAATTCTGGTGGGAGAAGAGAAAGAAAGAAAGACCGGCGGCAAGAGATTGAAGCCGTAATAGACCGAACGGTTTGAAAGAAAGACCGAGACCGATTCTTTTTCGAAAGAAAGTACAGACCGAAAGTGTTCACAAAAGGAAAGAAAGAACAGCAGGAGATCCAAAAGAAATTGTGGTTCTCATAGCAAGAAGGGTTCAATTTAGCAAGAGAAACAATTCTGGTTTGAGCAAGAAAAGCCGGAACGAAAGCAAGATGATTCGACAAGCAAGAACAGTTCGAATCGAGAAGCAATAAACATGAACCGAGATCAAGATTAAGGGGGTGAATGTTGATTTAATCTTGATCGGGTCATTGGTTTGGGTCAAGTTGGGTACGAGTCTTATTAATTAATTAGTCATATGTTTAATTAGATCATGTGTAGTTTTTAATATTGAAAGAAATTAAGTAGTGGGTCTAGGTTGTAAGACTAATGGTTAAGAATGTGAGAACATGGTTCCTCATGTATGCATGTTTCTTATATATGTAAGTATGAGTATGAATGAAAAGTGAGTGAGAGTTTTATTACAGAAAATTCTTGTTTGTGAGTATTTGTTTGTATGTGATTTAGGGCCTGAACCAACAGTTCCACCCACCTAACACCGTCACTCAGTATTATCCCCCCTATGGATAACCCAACGGACCTCCAATTGGCCCCCAAGCCATGAGCAACTAGAACAGAACCAGAACAGAAAAAGCATGGCTCAGTCTAGTATATGCAATAATAGGCCTGCATTTAACCAAACTCGAACCCAATTGCGTATCCCTACCAACGAGGCAGTGCCTCAGCGGTGGGGTCGAGGGTTTTTCTGTGTGGTTTCATCCTAGAGTGGCTGCGGGAGCTCATGAAAGGTACATGTAACTAATCAATAATCATTGGTGACATGGCCTGCAAACAGTGAGGTCACACAAGAGACCTCCAAACCCCCCCCCCCCCCCTCCCAACTCAAATGTAGTGAGTCATAAATTCATAATCTATATATCCGTTTCTCTAACTATAGAGAGAAAATAATAAATTATTTGTATACTCTCCAATCGTATGCTTTAAAAATCCTTACTCTCTTACTACTTGGTCCTCGTTAATTCATCTTTAATTTTTGTTATTGAATTAGATTATTTCTTATTAAAATAATAAAAAAAACAACTATTTACTAATGTTTGTTTAAATCTTTTTCAAAACTGGTATCTTTACATATACATAAATTTTCTTCACTTAAATGTTTTTAACATGTATAATAGTAATATTACAACACATATTTTGGAAATGCATCATGTTCATAGCTGGCTCTAGTGCTATGTTAATAATAAAGCCCTAACTTAGAACCACCAAAATCAAGGTATATATTTGTAACAAATTTTGATTTGTACAAAAAATTTTATGTTTTCTAATATTTGTAATTAATGTATATATTTTGATTGTGATTTATGTTTTTTGTATTTTCCTCTTTCATGATTATTTATATTTTTTGTGTCATAAGCTTGAATAAAAGAGGAGAGTTGTCATATACAGTAGAAAAAAATCACGATTTTTCACACCGCTTTAGACCAACAAACAGCTTGAGCAGGCCCTAATAATGTTTCTCCACCCACTCTCATTATCATAAACATATGTAGCAAAAGATTGCAAAAGTTATATTTACTTAAATATTGTCATATAACAAAAGTAATAAGTTATCCAAACATCCATGATCATTTTTTATTAAGCATATATATAATTTAGCATAACAAGCTAATAGGTAATTAAAACACCTAACAACTTAACGGAACAAAGTGCGTACCAACTTATAACATTGCAATTCCGTGGAGGAACAAATTTGTTGTTAAATCACTCATATTCACAACTTTTTTCTTGGTTGTTTGACGGAAGCAATTAAAAAAAATGAATTCACAAAAATAGACAACTTGATTGTTTGACCAACTATTAATTGTTTTTTATTATTATTTTGAATTTCGATTTTCACTTGACAAATTTTGATTGGTTAGAATTATTTTTTGGTTTGAATAATAATAAGAGTGAAAAAGTTAAAGTTTGATTAATTTCATATATGAAAGAGAAAGAAATTATATTTTTTTTAATAAATAGTTTAGGTTAGTTTCGTGGCATTAAAACAAAATTATATATACATGATTGCAAAACTTACAACGGTAAATGTCCTACAGTACGTGCTTAGTAATATTCAATCATATATAGTTCACGTTGACGCCATTTTTTTTTTAATTTTATTGGTCTTTTTTACCTTTAATTCATTATATTTTTTGTCAATTTTATTTTTAAATTAATAAAAATATATATTTTCTCTAATTTAATTAAAAAAAAGTTTAACAGGTTACAGTATGTCCAATGTCCAAGTGGTTCGGTACAACATTTTGAGTTGGTTTAATTGGATTTGAGTAGGTTTAATTAAAGTGACAAATTATGATTGAAAGACATAATATGTCAGAAAAAAAATATCACACACTCTTAAATTTTAAATCAATTTTTGATGTGAAAATCAAATAAGTATACTATGCAATTGTAAAAATAAAAGAAAACGAAAAAAAAAATCGAAGTAATTATTGTTTTTAAGTTACATTTACAGGAGCAAAACACATATTGTAGATAAAAAAATTGTAAAAATTGTAGTTTTTGAGTCGAATTGATGAAATTTTCTATTTTTTTTTCAAAAATCATAATTAACCGCTTAAATGATTTCAACATCATTTAATATATGATGATTTTGATTCATGACGTGTTAATGCAATTTACATTATAAAAATCTATTTAAATGAATTTCATAAAAATGAGTTGTTTTTGTATCACTTATTCTCTCTTGTACTTTATCCCCTTTTCGGTTCAAATGAGTTCTTCATATCTCCTCAAAAAATAAAATAGGCTCACCAATGAATCTCACTTAATTATAACTCCATAACTAGTAGCTTCACACAACGTTTCGCAACGTTAAATTCCTAACCCTGTTTGACAGTCAACAATCGATTTTTTAGCGTATAACATCAACTAATTATACCTAGAAAATATCACTGATAGTATGGATATTTACAGGGTCGATATTTTATAATGTATGATGTGTGAAGAAAAATATTCTTTCATGTTCTTTCCTTTTAAGAAAAGGCTACACAAAACCGCGCATTGGATATGCAAACCAACCATTCATGTGCCAATCATTCAGGAAGTGAGATCTAGGGTTATTTAAAAAACTCACGTCTTGTTTCAAAAAAACTCAGTTCATAAATGATTCGAGCTAGTTTACAAACATTTTACCTAAACTAACTACTTAAAAAGTTTGTATGTTAAATTAAAATAAATACTAATGAGCGTAAACTGAATTGTTTAAGTATGCATGTCAATTTAAGTAGGATGTGATGTTTTTATTACAAAGATTACCTTGACATTGAGCTGATAATTTCGTGAAACCAGATAATTTGTATGATCAGCTATTATATTAGTTTTACTAGCTGGTTATTAACCCGTGTATTACACGTGTTTAATATAAAATATTAAATAGTTAGCAATGAAAATTTATCAATTATAAAATAATATTTTGATATAAAATGATTAATTTACATATTAATAAATAGTTTAAGTGATAAAAAAATAATTAAAAACTTTAATCATATATAACTTATAACTGGTATATGACCTTTTAATGTTTAACAATTGATATCTTTCAAATAATTGACGTTAAAAACTTCAGTTATTATTATATTAAAACTAACTTTTCTAAATCAATAATATAAAATATAATTTTATAATTACTAAATTTAAATGAGTCAATTTAAATATATTGTTAAACATGACGGACCAAAAGTGTAACTTTCTTTATCACTTTTATTACTTTAATTTATAAATAAATTAAAAACGTTATTGTTTATAAAAATTTCATTGTTTAAAAACTTCTTTTATAGTATACTTTATTTTTAAAAAAAATTAAGATAACTTATTTTTTACATAATTTTTTTTTTTGAAAATAATCTTATGATACCCTTGAGACACTGCCTCATTGGTAAAATAGGTTCAACTAATGTGTCAAACTTTTATTAAATGATTAAGTGAACCTTAATCTTTACCATAGCACCATCGTCACCATCTCACTTACCTTCGCAAACACCAGTGCACCTTACTATCGGTCCACTTTCATAAATGCACCTATTTTGCACGCCATTCGTTTGTTGTCAGTTGTGTCTATTTCTTCTCACCAATTTTCATCTATTTACTCTCTTGTTCATTAACTTTGTGATGATTTTTTTTTAGTTTGAGGTTTGATTTTTTTTTTTTTTGGTATTTTCTCTATTATTTAAATAATTGATGGCAATATTTTGTTTTTTTTGAACTGCAGTTGAATTGTTTCATCGTGCTTCTTTCAGTTATCCTGACGATTGATAGCTAAGATCAATTCCTCGATCTCCGACCTTGAGACACGTGTGCCCCCAGATGCGTAGGAACCGGATGGAATCCGTAAGCCCTCACCCCCATTAGGTTCGAACCCGAGATTAAAGCCCTGATTCGTTCCTTCAGCTGGATATTCATTAAATTTTGCCCAACAAAGTTAGAACCCAAGACCTTCACATTGGAAGGATGAGCAGTTACCAGTTGAGGCAATTTTCCGGATTGTCAATATTTTGTTACCAATGTATTTGTTACCAATGAATTTAGATGAGATGAAGGTTGCTAGTCTGAATTTTTAAACAACAATAATATTAACAGTCACAACAACAGTGTTTAAAGTTACAATAATAACAATAAAACTAACAACAATATCAATAGTAACAATGATTTAATTAACCCTTCGTTTGGTTTTAAAGCATACATTTCTATGTTTTAAGTATCAAAAAAGAGATGATTAAGCCTAACCTTCTAGTTTTTACTATTTTTTTAAAAAGTATAAAATTAAAAGGGAACTTTTTTGCGGAACATGTCTAATTATGTTTTAACATGTACGGTTTTGTCATCTTCAATAATAACATATGTTTTTTTTCTTTTTTGAAGCTACAAATTACCATTCTACATGTTTGCTACGTGAAATAATTTCAGTTTACAAACTTATATATATTACACACTAACAAGCGTACATGTGTGCTATTACAAATTATAGATTAAAACATTTTATAATTGTTAGGGTATAATTTAACGTTGTACACACATGTGCATATGTACATGACTTCTATAGGTTTGTGAAATAAAAGTATTTCGTGTATAATAAAATATTGCAAATTAAAAGTAGGAATAAAAATAATTCCATTTGAGCGTCGATAAACGATAGCTAAATAAAATTATATTATGTGTAATGCGTAACAAATTACTATGCAATTGCTACACATTACCAACAACAAGAACACTTTTTTTTCAAAGCTTAAATGTAGTTTTTTTCAATACACATTTTGTACATATTTCATATATGCTAAATAATTTCATTTTACAAACTTATATTGGTAGTTATATATACATTACCAATAGTTGGAATGTCTTTATTTTTTTTTACCATTACTCATTCATTATATCTTTTATCATAACTACATTACACAATAAATTCTTTCATTTCAAAAACTTATGCATTGTATATTTACATACGTATGCCAATCAATAAATCATACCCAAAAAAAAATTCAAACATACAATCATAATTGCGACAAAATTTTTATATATGTAATTATTTAATGACGCAAAAAAATGCACCGGTCTACTGTCGGGAATTCCAACATAATTGTGACCAAAATTTTATCTAAATAAACATGATCACACAAAAATATTTGAGTCGAAAATGCATCAAAATATAAAATTATCATACTAAAATATTTACTTCAAAAATGTGTCGAAATTTGTAATTTTTTACAAGTTTATTTGTGGTTTTCAATTCAATTGTGAAATAACTTTTATAAATATAAAAACTATATATGCACAAAAATATTTGTGCCAAAAATGTGTCGGAATTAAAATTTTTTAAAACGTTTATCTATTGTTTTTCGACGCAATTGCAACAAAAACATTCAAATTACTTTTTCTTAAGCCACACTTTACATTGGAAATGTGTTGGATTTATAATTTTTTAAAATGTTTTATTTGTATTTTCCTAACACAATTGCTATGAAATTTACTAAAAATACATACATTTTTGGAAAACACCCTCTACGTCGCAAATGGGTCGGAATAGTTGTGATATTTTTGCACAATTTATAATCTATATTATTATTAGCAATTAAATTAAAATATAAATTAGTTTTTTGCGTCATTTGTGACACATTATATAATTAATTAAATTTACATTTTATTTGAAAAAATGGGTAGTGAATTACGAGACATTTGCGACAAAATTTAGAGTTTTTTAGATTTTGTCATAAAAAAATAGTATTTTGTTTTTCTTCGGTTTTTTAAAACAAACGAGGATTATTTATTTATTTATTTATTTATTTATTTTGTAGTCGTTAATGACGATAGGAAAAGGTTGAAATGGCCAAAGTATATGTCGTGGACTAAATCCTTAATCAGGCATTATATTATAAGGACACAAATAAAAATATATAACGGATGAAATTAAAGTTAAAAAAAAAAAAAACATGCATGGCCGGTTAGTTTACATCCTTATTATAGAATCTATTTAATATAAGAGTTAATTGCATAAATGGTCCATGTGGTTTGATCAGATTGAAAATTAGGTCCCCAAATTTTAAAAATTGCAAATTTAGTCCAAACATTTAAAGTTAATTGCATAAATGATCCTTATGGTTTGATCAGATTGCACACTTGGTCCCCAAATTTTAAAAAATGCAAATTTAGTCCAAATACTTAAAGTTAATTGCGGAGATGGTCCCTCTGGTATGAGCAGATTACAGATTCAGTCCCCAAACTTAATAAATTGCAAATATAGAATATAAATAATTTACAAATTCAAATTCAATATTTAAACTTTATTAAAATACTTTAAACATTCTTAAAATATTTTAAAAATTATTTAAATAAATTGTTTAACCTATGAAAGTTATATAAAATAGTTGTATTCATATTCATTAATTTAAAAAATAGCAAAAACTATTTAATAATAAACATTAAATATACAAGATTTTGAACGACTCTCAAATTATTTAAACAATATTATCTTGTTTATTTAATATTTATTATTCAATAGTTTTTGCTATTTTTTTAATAAATGAATGTGAATATAACTATTTTAATTAACTTCAATAGATAATACAAATTATTTTAAGAATATTTAAATTAATTTAATATTGTTTGATATTTAGTTTGGATTTGTGAATTATTTTTATTCTAAATTTGCTATTTTTAAAGTTTGGGGACCAAATTTGCAATCTGATCAAAGCATATGTACCATTTATGCAATTAACTTTAAATGTTTGGACTAAATTTGCAATTTTTAAGGTTTGGGGACCAAATTTGCAAATCTGATCAAACCATAGGGACCATTTATGCAATTAACTTTAAATGTTTGGACTAAATTTCCAATATTTAAAGATTGGAGACCAAATCTACAATCTGACCAAAACACAGGGACCATTTATGCAATTAACTCTTAATATAATAAATAAAGTTTTTTTGTCACTTGTCATGCAATGAACCATGTTTTACTATATTTTTCGCCTTATATTTACATCATTAATTCATTAATTAACATTCCGTAATTAATATTAATAATTAATAAATTTGACCAATTATTATAATTATTAATTTTCTTAAAAAATCTAAGTTTTGATTCTTAGTTTTTCATATGTTTTAACATTAACTGTAATTCAATTTAATTTAAATGATAAAAAATACTTAAAAAACAGTTATATTTTAATAAAGTTAATATTTATCAACTACATAGAAATGTTACTGCACAACTAAAAAATATATATCTTAAAAATTAACTTAACAAAATTTATAATTATTATATTTTTAATAATACATCTTATCTATTGTAAGTGTTAACAAATTATATTATTTTATTCAATTTATGGAATACACATGTTTATTAAACTAATGAAAATATACATGTTTTTAAAACGTTATTTTTTATCTTAAATTATATATAATATTTAATTTATTCAACGCGTGTAACACACTGGATTTAACCTAATATTATATATAACAAAGATGACACATCACTTATACATTTCAACTTTTATAAATTAGTCACAAATAGTCACAAGTCTTTCAATAATAGGATGGCACATTGACTTTTACATTGTATTTTTGTTTTTGTTTTTCTTTTCCTCATAGTATATTTATAAAATTATAAATATACATAGTTACGGAGGATTTATTTTTATCTACTTTACAAACCAAAATATACAAGTTGTGAAAACTTACTCAAGGTTATTTTTTATTTATTTTTTGAATGCTTTTCTCATCAAATGTTCAGTAAGATTCTAAATTTACCAATTTGGCTTGCACATTTTTTTCAACTAACATGGAGGTACATTTGCTAGCATGGAGGTAGCCCGTGGGAGTAAAGGTGGGCAAAAATCCTACCGGAACCAGAACCGTTCATATCCAAACTGGTGGGAACAGGTGATCTCGGATAAGTCGCGTTCTCAGAGAAACCGGAACAAGTCAGATACTAGAACCGGAGCCGATTTTAGAACCAGGACCGGTTGGCCCACCCCAGTGACGGAACTTGAAAAAAACTCATAGGGGGCCGAAGGATTTTTAGGAAGAAAACGGAGGGGGCCGAAGGCTTTTTAGGTAGAAAACGAAGGGGACGAAGGATTTTTAGGAAGAAAATGAAGGAAAACGAAGGATTTTATGACGAAATACTACTAAATATATCCTTCTGACCTGAAAAACAGAGGAGGCCGGTGCCCCCGGGCCTTAAAAAGAACCGTCCCTGGCCCACCCCTACTTGAGAGGGGCACAATGAAGAGGGAGGAGAGCAGTGGCGGAGCTTGGAAAAAAGGTCGGAGGGGGCCGAAGGATTTTTAGGAAGAAAACGGAGGTAGCCGAAGGATTTTTAGGATGAAAACGGAGGGGACCGAAGGATTTTTAGGATGAAAACGGAGGGGACCGAAGGATTTTCGGACGAAATACTATCATATCGACACTTCTGAGCGAAAAACAGGGGGGCCGGGGCACCCCCCGGGCCCTTCTAATCCTCCGCCCCTGGAGGAGAGGAGATGTTGCATGTGACGATTGCACTTGGGTTTGAACACACAGGTGATGGTGGGAACCATATCAATAAAAAATAAATTAAAAAAAAGGTCAACGAGCCTTTTCTCAATATTAAGGTTTTTTCTAAAAACTTTTTTTTTCCTAATTACACACTCAAACTAACTAAAATTTCACATCAAATCCTTTCAAATTTCAAATTCTCTCTAATTAATTCGACTCCCTGATCCAAAAATTTTCATTCTCCCAAATATAAAACGATGTAATGGAACTTTATTTTTCAATATATTTTTAGTTATTTAATTGGTTTTATATTTATTTATTAAATATATGTGCATTAAAATAAATTTAAAAGAAAAATAAATAAGTAGCGTGTGAATGAGCATGTGAGAAAGATGTGTTAAGCTCAAATGTGTTATTATGATGCATGTTAGAAAAATGTTTGAAAAACTGAGATTGTATAATGATTAAGATTTATGTGAAAAAGGCTGGGGCGTTCTTATTTGTAAACACTATGTATGACAAATTGGGTGGATTGGGTTGGGTAAGGAGTTCTGATGAATGTGAATCATGACGAGTTTTAAATGAAATCAGTTTGGGTTTCATTGAGTCGCTTTTCAAAAACATTAATTTAGTTCAAGTTAAATATGAGTTGTAACGAAACAAATAGTTTATTAAATAATTTTTAATGATTTTATCTTTAAATATATTATTATTAGCTAAAAATTGTGTATTACACATATTAAGTAAATACATTTTAAAATTATTTATGTAAAATAACCTATTACATTTTTCAAAGACTTTTTACAAAATTTAAATAACATGTTTTATGATGTAATCGTATTATTTATAAAATTGAATAAAATCATTATAATTTAACAGAAGAGAAAGAAGAAAAATCAAAATATAACAAAATATGATTTACAAACAACTAATAAGAGAGAAGCAGAAAAACTAATTTTTAAGTGGTATACAATGCCGGCACGTGTCCTATCAAAATCTTTATTTATTATATAATATAAATTATTTTAATTTGGTTAAATAAATTATATTCACATAGTTTTTAAGTTATTCATATTGATTCGAGTTGTGTTAAAGTGTTACGCATCTCATACATTTTATGTTATAATGTTATCCATATCAACCAAAATATAATAATTTTTACCCAAATCTACACATTTATTTTGATATAAGCCAAGATTTTCATGTCTAGTATTCGCGCTATATCATGGGGTGACTGCATATATGAATTGCCAAAATGGAATCTTACAAATTTATCGATATCTAAATAAGTTGTCCTAGTGGTAGAAGACTCACCTTCTAATGTGGAGGTCAAGGACTCAACTCCAACTTGAGACACTTTGATGGATCAGGTGAGGGGAAGAATCTTGAGCTTAATCTCGGGTTCTGAACCGATGGTGGCGCAGTTTTTACAGCAAATAAGCTGGTTTCTGCGTATCACGTGCAGCTCTTCCGAGGGTGGCGCCCGGTAAAACGGGCTATCACTACCTTGAGGAAGGGGCCTTCCGAGGCATGCTGGCGTGGTGTATATGTCACGACGTTATGTTCTATTGTTGCTATTAAAAAAAAAACAAGTTTACCGGTGCGTCAAGGACACCCCCTACATGTCCAAGGTTTGCCAACTGTTTTAATACAATTTGTAAATCGTTGCTTGTGCAATTAAATCATATACACTAAATCCTTAATCACACCTTAAAAGTTGAGATTATTCATCTATTTGATGTAATAAAATAAACAAATTTACAAGTTTTTTACATCCCAAATCTTGAAAAATTCAACTTGCTTTTAAAAAAAATCCATTAGAGGAGTTTTGAGAAAAGGTGCATTTTTAGTTGACTAATTATAAGATTACAAATAATAATGCGTCATGTTATTCTTACACTTACCCACACTTTCCACACCCTCTTACGCTTCGTATAGCCTTATACGAGTTTTATAGAGAGATAATCATTGTTTATCAGAATTTTTTGGTATCAATAATTGGACTTTTATACGTCTTGTATATGTCTATATGGCTATATACATCTTATACATCCTATACGAGACCAATTATTAACGAATCAGTGGGTGTCAGAGGAGGCTGTACACCTCGTATAAGTTTATACGAAACGTATAAGGTAGGTGGGGTATTAAAATAAAAAAATTGAGTGGGTAAAAATAACCAAGTCCATAATAATATATTATATACTTGACGTGTAATTATAAAATCCAAAAAATATGAGGCATGCATTTTTAGATGACACTTGCAACATACGAAAGCACTAATTAATTATTTTTGAAATTTTCCACACCTAACACTTATGTTTTTTTTTTAAAGGCATTTGATCTAAACGTGTGAACCACTGATTTTCAGACCACGTCACCAAGGTTTAGTTACCATGACCTCCGTTGAGACCTCACCACCACCCCAGAAGAAAACAACACTGGAAAACCCCCTGACCTCTTAAGGACCTCTATTTCGCCTTGAGAAATATTTGAACCCATGACCTTTTATTTAGAAAGACAAGAGGTACCGCTAGAACAAAGTCCTTTGGTACCTAACACTTATGTAGTCTATACTCTATATAAGACCATTAACAACCCCCTCTCTTTGTCTCCAACTCCTCATCATGGCCCAAACCCACGCAAAATTCAAAAATGTCATTTTTACACTTTTCATATTCTCACATCTCCTTGAAGCACAATCCCAAGAGTTTTCAAGAAATTTGTCACCAAAATCACTAGCTTTCAAGAAACAAAAGCTAAGTCACCTCCACTTCTATTTGCAAGAAACGGTCACCGGAGACCACCCGACCGCAGTACGGGTGGCTGAGGCTTCCACAACCAACAAATCTCGTACTGCGTTTGGTGCTACGGTCATAATTGACGACCCGTTGACGGTTGGTCCCGAACCGACATCCAAGATTGTGGGAAGAGCTCAAGGGATGTATGCATTTGCTAGTTTAAGTGAAAGTAGACTACTAATGGCATTAAATTATGTTTTTGTTGAAGGAGAATACAATGGTAGCAGTTTGAGCATATTAGGAACAAATGGTGTGTTTTCACACGTGCGAGAGATGTCGGTCGTTGGTGGAAGTGGGGTTTTTCGGTTTGCACGTGGGTATGCGCTTGCAAAGACTTATTTCTTCAATCTTAGCAATGGTGACACCATTGTAGAGTACAATGTTTATGTCTTACATTATTGATAATTATATTGGACGATTGTTTATGTTTTTAACATAACTTATCAATAATTTTGTATCATATTATTATTTTCATCTGTTTTTTGTGTAAAATGTTAACTACATGTTTAATAAAATTGATGTTCCATAACTAGACATACAAATAAACCAAATGTTCAAGGGATCATAGACATCAAAATTTCGCAGATTTTTTTTAACTGCTAAATCAAGCACCACTCGACAAACGGGCAACTTGACCTCACAATACATGAGGAATCATATGCTAGGAAACCTCATACTCATCTGTAAGCAATTGTTTCTAAAAAGACTCGAACCGAAGAGAAATCAAGAGATTACCATTAGGCTAGAAGCCAATTGGTAATTCGTAGGCTTAATATATGGTTTGAGCATGAACATATTTTTAATTTTTTTAATAGCACATGTTCGATTTCTTCGTTTCCTTTGTTTACCGATTAAATCAAACAATTTAATTTAAATATATTTTGTTTTCGCTGACCAAGGATCCTGTCTATATTGGTGGTTTGCAATTTGTATTTTAATAGTTCAAAAACTATAACTTAAACCGGCAATTTTACTAATAATAATCTTAATTCTCTCTTTTGTTACTAAGTGCAATCCTAGTGTAATAATCATTAATGATTTACGCTCGAATTTCACTTAAATTTACTCACGACAATGATTGTTAATGAAATGAAAAAAAAATTTATCCAAGCATGCAAAATCAAATGAAAAACTACTCCAAATCAGTTATGATTATACTATTACGATAAATGTTAGAAAAAAAAATATAAAATAAAAAATTACTTTAAATGCTAGTATGAATTATTATCGGCTAATAGTTTATGGTCTAAATTATTAAAACTCAATTTCTCTTTATAAAGTTACTAATGATACTTATTTAATTTGCACATTACTGTTTACTATATTTATTTTTTGTCTATTTATGATTTGATTTATGATTTGTTAGCCTTTGTTTGTTTAAGATATTAATAAATAAACAATTACACGATCATTTTCTATGAAAACACTTTGTTTGTGTGTTTGTTTAAGATATTAATAAATAAACAATTACGCGGTCATTTTCTTATCAAAACACGCGTAATTAGAAACTCTATTTATGTGTGTAGTGGTTGTTTGGTCATTATATAATACATCATTGTGATTTTCTTAATTATAAATATTTTTAATTTAAGAGGTATTACTGATTCTAGTCCTTAACTTCATTATAAACTTACCAACTTAAAATGCAATATTTAATAAACCTATATTGTTATATTAAAGTCTAGGTTAAAAATCTCGCATATTACATTATTTGAATAAAAAAATTGAGAAAATAATTATTAAATAATAATATATAAATTATAAAATGATTAAACATTTTAATTGATCATAAACAAATTTTGAATTCAAAATATTTTTAATATTATTTTTTTATTATATTTTTTATTAAGTTTGTATTAAATAATTAAAAATACAAATTTTAATATTATTAATACTTAATATTATTATTTAATAAAATAGAGAATTCAATTTCCTCCAGCATTTAATATTAACTAGAATCGGACATGAGTCTTACATTTAATACTATTTTTAAAAATACATATTTAAATATTTAATTTTTTGTTGGCTTTAAACATATGCATTAAAGATGAGATTTCAATCGCCTTAAGTGTTTAACTCTATAGTGTATATGCTTGAGCCCAACCTATTAAGGATCCTATAACTATGTAATTGTGTAAAACCTTCAATTTGTCCGAGGAACATGTTTTGATACGGATTCAAATATAAGACTTCATATTATTATATATATTAAAAAGGAAAATTTCCTTCCCTCACAATTTCACTATTCATTTGAGTACAAGTATGAATGCTTAAAATACAACTCATTTGCACGTTTCTGGATATGTGTCTTCTCCACTTTCATATGCCTTGCAGCTATGTTTCTTTCTCCTGCGATGAACTATACGGCCTTTATACCGACGCCGGTGATGTGTCTCCATCGTTGTATCGCTGACGATGTCGCTTTACACCCACGTTGCGGGGTATCCCGGACGCCAAAGCGTCCGGGGTGTGTCTCCACCATTGCACCGGCGTCTATCTACGATTCGTGTAGACCGATGATGATGTGAGTGTGCGGCGATGTTCCAGGGGAGGCCGATCGTTGTCTCTCTTGCTCCGACGTATCTGATTCTTTGCATCGGTCACCTCTGGTAGAGATAAAAAGGCAGTTCTCTCCTCTCACAGTTTCATTACTCATTTTGGTATAGCCAAAAATGCTTTATGTACAACTCATTTATGTGTTCTCTTGGTCCGCCGTGTCTGATTCTTAACATCAGGCGCCTCTGGTGTGGGAGGGTTTCAAAAACCCAAGCGTATGTGGTTTGTTGGCAATGATGACGATTTGTCAGCCTATGGGTATGAACTATTAGTTTCCCCGCAAGATGAACGTGTGAGGGTTTCAAAAATCCAAAGATATGAGGTAACCTTACAATTATCATGGCTAGGTGAAAGGAATTGGTGGAGATGATGATTTGTCTGAGCCTAGGGCTTAACCCATTACCTTCTTTTTCGTAGGAAGATTTACATTAGGTTCTTTTTAGATACTTTTCTTTGGTAGTTTGCTGAATATCTTGCTGCTATTATGCGTTGAAAATTCCTAACTTAACATAAGCTGGTCACATGGACACTCTATTATTCACTTTTAATTCCTTAGCAATGGTCATTGTTGCTTTCTGTTCTCAAGAATTCGGGTTTTTTATGAAGCATTGATGAAGCGGAGAAGAAGACTGCAAAAGGGAAGACAACGTTTGCTACTTTTAAGCAATGTGCGAGGTACTTGAATCCTCTGTTCAAGTTTTGTAGGAAGAAGGTACGCTTCATAATATCTGTTTATATAATTATATGGATTTCGAACTTCATGTGGATAATATATATATATATATATATATATATATTGTTGATTAAACAGCATGTACTTCATAATAGTAATTAGTTATCTCATGGTTGTTTAGAAAGAATTGTGAATGGTTTTTACCGTTTTTTTTAATACATATTACATCATTGATGAACAAATTGGTATATTGTTTCAGCTGTTTAGTCATTTTTAACTGCCTTTTGAACATCCTAGTTAATAAATCTGATAATTAATTTGCTTTGTTCGGGTAATCGTAACCTATAACGAAGAACAACTGCATTATGATTTGTTATGGCTCTGCACCAACCACATTTGAAAATGGGTGTATATAGAGAAAGATTCAGGAAGGTTACCTCATGTTATTTTGTTATGAATGTTGCATAATGATCTTCCTGCAACAGGTCAAAATTCATAATGACAATAAGAAAAGTCAACAAAATAGAAAGAAATTAGTAGCATCACTTATTGAATTCTCCATATTAATGAAGACCAAACATTGAAGTTTTATTATGCATCATTAATCAGGAATAAGGGTCTAAATGAGTCTCGCTCGCAACCTATTCGTGATCGGTTCGCTAATGTTATTGATCATATGACTTCATATCTTCCACAAATGCACCAATGGCATGATACGTTTTGGAAATATTTTTCAGTCACGTATTTTTATAATCTTCTTTATTTTATGACTTGATATCATTCACAAACAGTTAGCTAGATGACACAATTTATTTATTATGAAGCAGGTTCTTCGACATGAAAATGGATGCTTGGAATAGCTGTTGTGCCAACTATTATTTAGTTTTTATTAATGTTGTTTTTGCCAGAGTCTTCATGCTCCTTTACATGAAGTTAAAATTTAATTAACATACATCAAAACTCCTATATTTATGATTTTAGTTGATGATCGTCATTGAGAAAATATGAAAGAAGGGCTTGCAAGATCATTTCAATTCGATCAGGTATGTTTATGATCTGTACCCCATTTTGCTGTAAGCCTGTAAGTATACTAATGTTCTTGGTTTACATTGCGATTGAGGCCATTTAGTTAAAAAATTAATATCATTTTCGTCTAACACCTAATTAGGCAAGCAAATTGGGTTCTTAAATAGACAGACATGTTCATGTTTATAGAATCAATTAGCAAGAGGTTTACATTGAGATACATCAATTCAACATATCAGACCTGACGCATCGCGCGGATCGTAATTCCTAGTTAGAAGATTAAAGAGTAAATTAACCATATACTAAAAAACTATAGTTATTAAAATATTTTAATTACATGTGGCATCAATAGTCTGTCAAACAAAGGTGTTTGGGGGCACACATGCCGTCAACGTAAGGAAAGGAGCCAAGAATAATAGAAAGAGATATAACTTATAATAACACATCTATTATACGGATTATTAATAAAAATTATGCGATTTTAAAATTATATCTTTATAAACTTACATAACTAAAATTATAACATTAGTTAAACTTTTTATATATTAATAAAACTACAAAAATAAAAATTTAATTTAGTGTATTTCTGTAAACAATGTAAATTATTGATAACATTTATTATAGTTAAGCTGTATATTTAAATACAAAAATTTATTTTTAAAATAATAGGAGAATGTCTTGTGATATTTTTCTGGAATCAATTATTAGGATATGAAAATTATATAACAATGAACAAATTAATTAAAGCTAACAAAACAGGTATTTAATAAGACACAATTAGACATGTTTAACAAAAAAATACACCATTTCATTTTATACATTTTTTAAAATAATAAAAATTAAGAGGTTAGGCCTCATCATATTTTTTCTACATAAAACATAGAGATGTCAAACCTAAATCACTAAGCCAAGTATTAAACAAGCCGTTTTCATGTTTTATATTTGCATTAATCACGTCTTCTCTAACCTATTAAACATAATAAGACATGTTTGTCAGCCCTAACAATTTTTACTATGATTGTGTAGTAACAAGCAAAGTTAATTATCTTTGTGTTATAATAGATCAACATGATTAAAACTAGTGTGTTTGGGCGTGATAATATGATTAAAAAGACATAATATATTGTGATCAGTAAAAGAGAATGAGATTGAAACGTAAAATAAGAAAAGCAGCTTTGCATAATGCGACGTATTTACGAACTTCATTATGTGTGTTGTCTCGGTGAATAAATTGAGATAATCCAAAATATAAAATACATTAACAAAAACAAATATAACACACTAACATGATAAATTTTTCTAAAATAATGGGTTTTAAAAAGCAACGGTGAAATAACATCATTATGTACTTATAATATGTAAACACAATGATAAAATAATAAAAATTTTAAATGTTACAAATGTTTAATGTTTGAGATCATATGGGTAATTTATTAAACTTAGGAATCAAGAAGAAAATTGTAGCAAAACACACGAACCATTTCAATAATTTACTCTAAAAACTAAAACAAAATGACATGAAATAAGTAAAAATAAAAAAATATAATTAAAAAAACATATATAACACCTAAAAACCTTTACTTTATAATAATAAAAAGACGTGTATAAAGTCGAGGATTTTTTCTGCTTTTCTAGACTTTGAAAAAATATATATATACCAAACAACTAATATTGTGGTTTTGTTTAATTTATTATATTATATTATATTTATTTATTTATTTTGAACCGTGATGATCCTAGTACGTGGTCCTTGTTTAAAGAAGGGAATACAAAACAACTTTGTTTGATGGAAATAATGCACTTATGCTCAAAGGCACACTCTCAACCACGTGGGAAAAAAAAATTGGCCCCATGATTCGAACCTCTCAATAGAAACCTCATAGTACGATTTTTTGAAACGCAAAGTGTCTCATCGTGCTACATTTAGTTATCCTGACGGTTGGTAACTAAGATCGATTCCTCGATCGCCGACCATGAGACCATACCCCCTGATGCACGAGAATCCCGTGGAATAGGTAAAACCTCGCCTTCAAACACTTGTAATTGATATAATTTACGGCATCATATGCAGTGGCGGAACTTTAACGCTTTGAAAGGGGACAGAAATTTACGAATCTAAAATACATGTTAATTTTTTGAAGCGAGTGGGTGAAACTACTATTTTTAACTAAAATAGCATTTTAACAGAAAAATTAACACTACAAACGGAAAAAGAGAGGACTGTACCCCTTCTTCGGGCCCTATAAAAACTTTGTCAATGATCATATGTTCATATGTCTACTTAATCTATTTATCATTAAATAGTATTAAAATGTATGAATTAACTTAATTCTTTGCAAAATAATTCAAGTAGAGTGAATATATATGTAACAAATTTCTCGTGTATAATATGAATATGTTGCTTATGTTATCCCTATACATAATCATTGGTATCCGACGCTAATTAGCGTGGATAATATTTTTTTTAGCATAAATGCGGTCTCGTTAGTAAAATATATTGTGACGGGTCTATGTAGATAAAAAAAAAAATGTTATGCATAGGAAAAAAGTTATGTTGTTTGAAAACGAGCATCAAAAAATATGAAAAAATTACGTTTAAAAATGACTGTTAGAAAACATAGAGCCTTATCAAAGTATATTCACTTATCATGTTTGACCGCATTGGTTTTAAATTAAATTAGCGTCAAAGAATAATCTCGTGCACGTCGTAAGGGTATATTAGAAGTAACGGCACACTATATTTTATATCTGGGATTATGAATTTAAATAAAATCTAATATGATTTAATTCTTAAGAACAAATAAATTGCCATCCTAAGTTAACTTTTTTAATTTAAATTAGAAAAATTGAGCATGTTTTTAATGTATAAAAGTGTAATGAAAACAGTATTTAATATAAACTTTGTTGTTTATACTTTATATGCAACTTGAATCGAGTTTTAATACATATAACATGTTTTGTTAATAATGAGAACAATTAGTGTTGGCAACAACCATAAATTTAGCTAATGACAAAGGTGTATGCCTAGATAAGGTTTGACGTTTACTTAAAAAGGCATATACTATTTACGATTGAGATCAAGTTACTAGCGTGTTATGGTGAAACAATATGATTAAAACTCAAGCATTATGGTATAATAGTATGATTAATAGAAAAATATGTAGTCACATTAGATCAGTTAATTACGAAGATTGAAATGTATATTGAAAACACTATTATATCCATTACATTATGCTATAATAATTTCAAAAATGTAATTTAATAGAAAATATAAGAAAAGTCAAAAGAGACATCACGGTATGCAACATGTTTACAAACTTCATTACACGTGTATCCTTTGTAACATTAACATGGTTAAGTTCTTCAAAAAAAACCAGCAAAGTCACAAAGGCTTGGTAACGCCAATATGGATAAAAAATAGTTATATATAATTGGTATTTTCCAGTCGGTGTCGGTCTAATTTTTACAATATCAACACGTTGCATCTACTCGATATAATAATGATTATTATTTTCCTAAAATTAATTTGCGAAAGTTATTGAGAAAAATCAGATCCTAAATATTATAGAAAATAAACTTCAAATATTTATAAAAAGGTGAGTAAAACTAAATATTTTCAAAGTTGAGAAAGGAATCTTGCAAATTTCTATACGATAGTATCTGTTAAATATAAAGTTAGCACCGGGCCAGCGGGCCTGCTGGCAATCCTGATTCCTGAATTCCTGATCGATTGACCAAATTTCGGGCTAAATTGGGTTTTTTATATGGGGCCATCTAATGATTGTAATGGAATTTTGGAATAGATAGGCTGGAAAGATATACACGGGCCACGGCCCACGGGCGACATCTAATAAAAAAACACAGGTAATTCAGTGTTTTTATACGTATACTATGTTATTTTTTTGAACGGCAGTTAAACTGTCTCATCGTGCTACCTTCAGTTATCCTGGCGATTGATAGCTAAGATCGATTCCTCGATCTCCGACTCGTGTGCCCCCAGATGCGCGGGAACCGGATGGAATCCGTAAACCCTCGCCCCCCATTAGGTTCGAACCTGGGATTAAAGCCCTGATTCGTTCCTTCACCTGGATATCCATTAAATTGCTCCCAACAAGGTTTGAACCCATGACCTCCACATTGGGAGGGTGATCCTTTACCAGTTGAGGCAATTCTCCGGATACGTATACTATTATCTCGTGTATTACATGAGTGGTAAAAAAAATATTATAGATAATTCAATGTATTACATGAGTTGAGTACAAAAATATTATAAATAATCACAAATGAAAGTTTAGACATTATAATATAACTTTTAATACAAAATATGATTAAAATTTTCTATAATTTAATATTTTAAGTAATAAAATGATAATATTGTTTCTTTAAACACTAATTTTTTTCATAGTCTGTTTCTTTAAATATTTTGTTTTAAAAAAAATTTTGAAAATTTTATATTGTATGGTATTTTTTTTAAAAGTGTGTTTTTGATATTAATACATATTTGATGTATAAAAGAACTATTTTAAAAATGTATAAGAGTATATTTAATACTATTATTTGATATGAAATGTATTTAATAATTGAAGATATGTGAAATCAAAGTTATAGTACTCTATGAACATGTCACGTGTTCATGTAAACCTTCATTTATTATAATAAGTCTCTGTGTGTGTATAGGGTGATGTTATAATAAAAAAAGGTTAAAAAGTGTAAGAAAAATTTACGACTATTAGATATATAATTAATGGTTGAGATTAAGTTGTATAAGAAAAACTTGAGAAAATTTATTTTAATCATAGTCATTTTTTTATTTTTTTATAATGTGACCTCATTTTTTTTTAAAAATTAATCATAACTTTTATATATCTTTTATATGTAAGCCATAATGATAAAACAACAACAAATTTATATAATACATAAAAATAATAACAAGATAACACCAAATGATATAAAATAGAAAACAAATTGATTAATACATAGAATTATATATATTAAAAGTCATGAAAAAGGAATATGATAGTTTTAGGATTTTAGAGTTTGAACACATATTTATTAAATGATGATTTTTGTTATTTGTGAGTTTTTTTAAATTTTTTTACTTTCTTGTATTCGGATTTTTGACGTTTTATTTTACGACTAAGTATGCTTTCATGTTCATGATGGATGACGCTTGCTTTTATGACGAAGTATGCGTTATGATTTTGTGATAAACTGACATCCATTGTGGTGTTTTTTTATCCGTGCTTGTGTGTTCAAGATTGTGTCAGTTGTTAATGCACGGTTGATAAACGCTATTTCTTTTTAAAAAATACACTCATAGAAATTTCCTGCCGCAACGCGCGGAGGGAAAACACCCAGTTAACATTATAACCTAAAACATGTGCTTTCTAAAATAGGAATTTTTGAAAAAAAAATGAGGAAATAATAATATTGTGTAATTATAATATGTAAAAAACATAAAAATTAAATAAAAAATTATTTAATATATTAAAAAACCATAAGAATAAAAATTACAAAACAAGAAATGAGCTAAAAATAAAAGACAATAATGAAAGCATAGAACATAAAACATAATAATAAATATATACTAGACAATGACATAAGCGTAAAAAATAATCTTAACTTGTGAACATTATTTGATTTGTCTTTATGCTTATGTCATTGTCTATTATATATCTTACTATCTAGATTAGTTTTAGGTCAGGATATGGGGCAAGTGTTCTGCCAAATAAGATATCTTTTTTTGGATTGCAATGTTTTGCCTATGTTGTTTTAATCAGGCCCACCGAACACACGCCCCATCAGGTGCACAAGGACTCTGTAAAATAAGTAAACACTCGCCCTCCATCAAAAAACTTGGGATAATCTCAGGATCGTCATATGGGATATATGTCCTCCAACGTGACCCCAACGGGAATAGAACTCACAACCTCTATAATGAAATGTTAGAGCTCTACTGATGGGTTAAGCGGAAATAAGATATCTTGTTGCCTTGTTGGCACAACTATATGGCATGTAATACATAAAATCTATATCTATATCTATATATACTACCTAATAAAAGAGTAACAATTGACCACATGACATCATTTTAAGCTATCCACGTCATATGTGTGTCAAATGTCAATACTATATTAATTCTAGACATTTTATAAATTAATTTCATTTAATAAATATAATTAATTCAAACTTTAAAATTTAAATGATAATTAATTACAATGTTAATTAAATTATAATCATGTCAAAAGTTTTAATTATTATTTCATACTTTGAATTATCAAGATACATAATTCCAAAGTTTTTAATTCTAGTTAAAAATAATAATAATAATAATAATAATGATAATAATTATTTATGGATATTTATAATTTTTAATAATTTACTGTCGTTAGATGGTAAAAATGCAATATGTCAAATGATAATTAATATGTTTTTTAACTAAGTTTTAGTCCTTAATTTTATGTGTATTTATTATGTAAAAACATATAGTTTTTGATATGTGGTTTGTATAATTTTTTTTTTTGAGCGGCGACGATTATACATACCACGTATGTTGTCTTAACATGGCCCACCGGGCATAGGTAAGACGCGGCCACACCAGATGCGCAGGAACCCCCTGTAATGGGTAAACCCTCGCCCACCCCCATTGATCCAGAACCCGAGATGAAGCTAAATATTTTTTCCCTCACCTGGATGTCCTTTAAATCGCCTTTGGCAGGGCTTGAACCCATGGTTTTTCGGTCACAAGGTGAAACCCCTACCAGTAGGCTGAATTCGCAGGACGATTCGTATGATTATTAAACTTATAATAATCACACTTTATTAATTATGATTTTTAAAACATTTGTTGTCAATATTTAGTTCATACTATCATATTTAATATACTTTAGTGATTTTTTATTTCTTCTTCTTACATAAAATTAATCAACATCTTAAGTGAAACTTTAATTTGCTATCTATTATTATTATTATTATTATTATTATTATTATTATATGTAATAGGTAATTTCCATCATATCAAATATTTATTGCAATATTGTTTTTGTATATACAATCTTGTATGTAAAGAAGTGTTTAAAGATTTGTAAAATATACTATTTTTCCTTTTAGAAAATGTTAAAAAGTTTACTTTATCTGTATCTAATTTTTTATAAGTAATCAGTTTAACAAACACTTATTATTTATACAACTACGTGTTGTACACGCGTTAATAACCTAGTTCATAATATATACAGTTATTATTTTAAATTTCACTGCATGCTTATCATTGAGGTTATAAAATCCTAAAAAGATACAAAAACAACACTAAAGATGCAAATCTAAACTAACTTGATCATTTAAGCTTGGCTTCGATTTATGCATATATAGCCTCCCAGAACTCGAGCCGGCGTTGGAGTGGTTCGATAACCTGCCACAATTAAACGCGGTTAACTTCTGCACCGGTGTCGAAAACCTGGACACTGCCAGTTGCCTGTCGTAGATAAGTGTTTGATTGAAGGTAGATGTGGCTTTGAACTTATCACCAGTATTGTTATTAAAGATGCTGCTAGTACCAGTATGGTGGTGATAGGGTGGTGAAGTGATGGAGCGATTGTAATGGTTAGGGTAAGAATGGTGGATTGTGGCAGATTGGATGTGGGTTCGTTTGGCAAGTAACCGTTCTCTTCGGTGCGCGTTTTGATGACCGCCGAGGGCTTGGGACGTTGGGAACTTTTTGTTGCAATAATGACACTCAAAAGTACGTTGAGTTTCTCTATTTTGTTTGGTTTCGTGGTGGATGGTTGTGGCAGTGATTGCAGCAGTAGCAGAAGCAGTAACAGTGAAACTGGAGGGGGTGGTGACAATGATGGTTGGATCACTACCGCCAAATTCTTTTCCGAAGAGTCTAATGGGCGGGGTGGATGGAAGTTGAGAGGAAAATTGTATGTTCTTTTTTAAATCTTGAGGTTGTGAATTCAATTTCTCCATTATTGATCAAGATGGCTGGTGGCAATGGTGGTGGCGGTGTGGTGGTTATTGGTGATGAATGGTGGTGTAAAATAGTGAAAATTATGTGATGCTAGAAAACATAACATTTGTGGCTACATTTTGAAGAATTAGAAGGATACATGTGGTGATTGTGGAGTTGGTGATGGTGGTGGTTGGTTGGTGGTTTATGGTGGAGGTGATGAGGAAGATGTACGGTGGTGATAGAAAACCATATGAAGAAAGTTGGATCATCGAGTGAGCTTACATTTATAGTGGAGTGTGTAACTATAAGAAAGAAAATGAGTCATTAATTAGTCGTTAAGTCAATGTTTGCTAACGACTTTGTGGTTTCATGTTATGAAAAATAAGTGATAAAGTTTGGGGTTTTGAGGCATGAACGGAGGTATTATGTTCGGCCTCCTTCATTTTTCTTTTTAAAAACTTTGGGTTCCTTTGGTTATGAAAAATACTAAAGTTAAACTAGTCTTTTAACAATATGTTTAACGGTATTCAGAAAATTCAAACAAGTATAATAGTGGAACGATAAAGCTTAATTTATATAAATGCTTAAGTTGTAAGGGTAATATATAACAGTGTAATTTTTTTTTAAAAAAAAAAGGACAAAGAAGACATGAATTGGAGACTTGCAGGCTTGCAGCCTTACCTAATTGATTTCATCGTCAGCCTACGTTGTAGTTCTTCTACCTGATAAGCTTCCTTTCATCTTAAACATATTATATTTTGTTTGTTAAAAAGATATTTACTTTTCTGAGAGGAAGTAAAATTAGATATTTAAAGTTTTTAAATGTTTAACCCGACCCAAATATATAATCCGAAACATAGCGATAAAATAAAAATTGAGTCTGTAACTTTCGGTATCCTATGAGTTTTTTTTCAAGCTACATCAATGTTTTGAGATCGTAGGTTATAGTCCTGACTTTAGAGGGTTTTACAATAATAGTAGGTCTCCTCTAAAGTAATCAGATATAAGTGGTATGGTTGATGGACGATCTTTCTTTCAAGCACATATCGGCCGATCTATTGTTCTGTGTAAAAGAAATAGAGAAAGATGAATTCAATCAAAATAATGAAGTTTGTCTTTGATGTCATACTTGTGTTTCTTTCCAGTTCACAAACACTTTCAGGGATTTTTAAGTAGTGAGGGACGTTACTAAAATAGTGCAAATATTAACATAAAGTATTGATCATGATCATGATCACGATCACGATCATTATTATCATAACAATAACAATAATAATAATAACTAGGTTTATTCAACTAACGCGTCACGACGGGTTATCACAATACACTCTCAAGAACGGGTATTATATATCACTTACAAAAGCATAAGTTATATAGCAGAATCACATATCTTATCACGAAGTCTATACAAATTTTTTATAAAAATATAAAATCATACAAAATCCTCACAAATATGTTACAAATATAGTAGAAAAAATTACTCTCAAAATCTTTCTTGCCAGCAACCAGTCATTTGAATTATAACCAAAGCCAAATTTTCTAAGCAAGTCTCTCAAATTTAATAAAATTCAAATCTTTAAGCAAATTTCTCAAATTTAATATCCCTTCTCTGTTTACTACTTCTCAAGTAAATTTTTTTTTTAAAATGATCAAAGTCTAAATTATCAAAACGTCACTACATGAATCAGACACATATGCATGCTATTCATTATACTATGCATCATTATACACACACACACAAATATGTATTTACTATTTAATAATATTTATACATATATAATTAAAGTTTCTGAATATATATATATATGTATGTATTTACTATTTAATAATATATATATTATCAATATTCATTTTCATAAACTTTAATTATGTATATATTATAATAACATCAACTACGATGATAAATCACATATTTTATTTTAGTAATGTAAACATTGATTTATTGTAGAATAATAATTAATATATGTAATTTAAGAATAAACTTGCACAATTATCATAACTTATACTTAATTTTCATTTTGCCCGGTGTACGCATATAATGTATATATGTGTGGCCCTCAAGAGTCAAAGGTAAAAGTGCACTAATTTTAACGTTATTTTACTTATTTTGTGAAAATAACGTTAAAAACGTTGAGATGATTAACTTCAAACGATAACTTTGAGCTAGGGACTTTTTCGGAGCAGCCTCTCTATCCTAACTGGATAGGGGTAAGGTTTGTATCCATCCTTTCCCTCAGACCCAACTGAAAAGTGGGAATATACTGGGTAAGTTTGTTTGCTTAATTTTCATTTGATTTTGAAATAATTATGAGAGGGATGAGAAATATACATGTATTAGCCTAATGTTTTAAAGGCGCAAGTATGAACATATAAAGGTTTTAAGTGTCATTTATTTTGTAAGTCAACTTAATGAGATATAAGCCTAATGTAATATTGGTCGCCAACAGGGTATAGATGAAGGCATGATAGTAGGAAGTGAGTTTAATCAACTTGTTTGAGTTTTCCATTTATTTTTCACATGCACTTACAATGTTAAACTTAATTTTGACCAATCACACAATCAAAGTTTGGTAACGTATTAGAAGTGTGCAGATGTTCGTTCGGTTCAATTTTTTTCTCTAACTGAATCTAAAAGCGATGGTTTGGGTTCGGTTATTTTGGTTAGTAGTCACTTTTGGTTCGGTTTTGGTTTGGTTTCGATTATTTTGGTTATTTTTTAAGTGTTTGTTTTGAAAATATGAAGTAAATAATGGAGTCCAATTTTATTGTCTTATACATCTTTCAAACGTAAAAGTACATGAAAATTATAATAAATACATAAAATACAAGTCGAACATATATAAAAAATGCATGAATATATAGTTATTGGTTCTATTGCAGATATTTCGGTTATGAAAGATGAGTAAATCCGAAACCATAAACAAATTATTTGATTTTGGTCCTATATTAGATGTAATTGATGGGTTAAGTTGGTTTCACGTATTTTTTATTCGATTTAATTTTTTTTCCGGTTATCTTTTTCGTATACAAAAAACACAAGTTTGATGTATAAAATAAGCACGCCCTTTTATATATATATATAACAGTATTCACAAAATACATAAATCATTGAATGTCAGGAGACTATACGACTCATATAGAGTCGGTGGAAGGTTAAAATTAAAAAAAAAATGGTCTATAAAGAACCATGTCCTTATATACAAAGCAATATTTTCAAAACCAGACCGGATATTGAACCAGACGTCTTACTGGTTACTGGCCGTACCGGTCGGACCGGCTTCAAGAACCATATGTCATAATGAATATATATAATACTCCAAAAGAAATTATACAATTATAAATATATTTAATCAAACATAAATAATGTTTAAACAAACATAATCATATTAATAAAAATATATCATTTGGTTTTAATGTTTTATTCCTTACATTTTAGTTAAAAAAAATCAAAATTATGTCCAACCAGTGAACCGGTTCCCGGTCCGACCGGAGAACCAGCTCAATCGGCCGATCCGGTTGAAAGCGGTTAACAAGCACATTTTCGGCCGGCCAACCCACCGGTTCTCGATCAGACCGGCCAATCCGGTCCGGTTCTGAAAACATTGTAAAAAAGTATTAACAAAATACATAAATCAATTTATTCATAAAATATGGATTTACTTATTTACCCTTGAAAGTACTACCTCCAAGATAGGTACAAGAGTGGTCATTTTCGGAACATCGTAGCTTTGTCAGTCATGGAGATGAAACTTGAAAGCCATCTCTTGGTCTTATGTTATCCCCCTTGAATGATGGGGTGGACACCTTTTATTGTGGTACTCGGTGCCATCAATTGATTATTAATAATATGGTTTTATTGTAGGACCATTATAATGATTATAAATAGAACTAGTTATTCATACACCTATCTTTTTTATTTTAACACCCTCATCACGTAGGTCTATACGTAAAGTATAGGTTTATACATCTTGTATAGGAGTCCAATTATTGGCACTGACATCAAATGATTGATCACATATAGAGTATCGTATAGGACTTATACGACGTGTATAGGCCTATACGTATCGTATAGGAGTCCAATCATTAATGATTGCCTTCTATACGCCTCGTATACACCTATACGAAATACGAAACGTATATGATGTGTGAGGTGGGTGTAGGAATAACAGAACTCGAGTTTTTTACTAAACTAGTGTTTATGGTAAAAATATTTACCAAAATGGTGTTCTTTGAGAAATAATTACCAAAATGGTGTTTTCTTGCCATCAAAGATTACTTTTTGAGTTTAACTTTGATTAATTATATTCTCTTTGTAATTAATTTTTTTATATTATTGTTCTTAAAATATTTAAATAAAAAGCTAATCAAGATTTAGAATTCACTTTTTATATATTTTTAATATATATAAAAAAATAAAAAAAAAACTTTTACTTTAGAATTAATGTTGACTAAACTTTAGAAGGAAAAAAGTTAATCTTTTCGGATTTTTTTTAGTTTGAAATTTAATTTTTCTAAATACGTTTTATTTTTAATGAATTTTTTTCAGAAATATTATATATAATTTATAAAAGAGTTATTTTAATATTTATATAAAGTAGAACATTTAAAAACATACAGGACTATCCAAAATGTTCGTCACTCACTCGATATTCTCTCTGAAAAAGCTCGAAAAAATCTAATTCGAATTTCGCTCGATTTAAATTAGCCGAGCATGCTCGGTTCGGTTTCTAAACGAGCCAAGCACGAGCCTAGCCAAGTTTTTGATGATGAATAATGATTTAAACAATTTACGAACATTATTTTTGTTTTAGATTTATATGTGGTTGAACTTATTGTTTTTTAATTTTTGAGTTTGCAGTTGACATAAATATTTTGTGTTTACATTAAATTTTATTATTAAACCAAGCCAAACCGAACCAAGTCGATGTAACAGCCGAAAATTTAGCAATCTAAAAATAAACATGCGAGATTTCAGTAACTGTTGATGTTTGAAGAATTACGTTATCAAAGAAATAAGCACATTTGATCGTGCTTAAAATTCACGTCGATTTGACAATCGAAACTATTACAGGATGATAGTATGCGAGAAATGGTGAACGTGGGCGAAAACCGTGCGCGAAACGGAGTTACGGAGTGCCCGGAATCGGGAAACGAAGATAAAATCGAAAAATGGACGAAAATTGCCTGGGGCGGTACGCCCCGAGCCACACTCCGTACTTAGGCGATGCGCCCGGATCCCACAAAAATATCTGGATGTCACCCACCCCGCGCGGTACGCCCCGATTCACGAGTTGGTCTGGGGCGATGCGCCTGGATGGGATGGCGGCTGCAGATGAGGTTAAAACTTCGTTTTTTCACGCAGAACTTCAAAAACTCGATTTTTTCTTGTCCTGCTCGACTTTTAGACGCACACCCACATATTTTCACCCTTCAAACTTCATCTTGAAGCATACTAAACCCCCGGATCGCATCAAGGAAGGTTTTTGCAAGTCTGGATCATCTTTTTACCCGCAGAACTCCGTCTGAATGGTAACAGTTCATTCTAACCTTTTAAATTGATAATGATTGATTAAATCTTGCTTTTGAACGCAATGATATAGTTAAGGTTGTTGATTATTGCTTAGATGATGGCTAGGATTGTTTATAAATGAAGAACTCGAACTGTTAACGGGTAAATCCTTGTTTTGAGCCGTTGTAATGCCCGGTTTGCATGAAATCATAACAATGGTTATAATGATTCAAACCATTTGATTATGACAACGTAGGTGATTAGTTTGGTTAATCCTTGACATGCAAGGTTAAATCCAAGTGTTTCAAACTAATCACAATCATTAACATACTCATTGGAACGATTATCTGATGTTTATGATAACAGGCAGATTAGTATGTTAAACATGGTTGTTAAACCTATTCCAATACTACGTTGTGGTATTTCAAGACATCTGGGTAATCAATAACAAGGATTGATCAAATCTAAGCCATTAATCTGTATAGGAACTTGTTTTAGCGTTATAATCAACAACATTAACTATTTGATGACTATTAAGGCAATGTCTTTGACGTTGGACGTTCAGAAAGATTCAATCAGTAAATTTAGCAACGCCTAAGACGAATTAATTAATAAGAGGATACTCTTATCTAAGCCGAGCAAATAAGTAACCTTTAAGCATAACAAGGATAAAGAGATAAAAAGGATCAAAATGAGTGTAAGCGAAATTTTGAAATAAAGCTCCGAGTGAAAGTTATGACATGCCGAAGTTTCGAGCGGTAATCGTAAATTTGAGCACCTTTATGATAATGTTATAATTATGATAATATATTCATATTAATAGGATATCATTCGGAAGTGAGAAAGTAAGGAAAGGAAGAAGAGCTAGCAAAGTGTGCTTTATTAAGCTCAGGTGAGTTCTTATAGCCCTGTTTTAAATGTTTTACCATTTTGGGCTGATATGCATGTTATAAAGTTATTTTATGAAATGATTGTTTTACCTGACTACGATCGGATAAAAGAATATGTATGTTATAAGGTTATTGTATGAAGGTGATTGATTTACCTGACTACGGTCAGATAAAAGAATATGTTAAAGTTATTGTATGAAAATGATTTTAACCTGATTAAGGTCAGGTAAAGAATGTTTTTAGATAAAGAATGGTTTCAAGTAAAGAATGTTTTACATCTCAACTGTGGTTGAGAAGTATATGATTTTAAGAGTCTCAGCTGAGATGTAAAGAATGTTTTAAGTCTCAACTGCGGTTGAGAAGTAAATGATGTTAAGAGTCTCAGCTGAGATGTAAAGAATGTTTTAAGTCTCAACTGCGGTTGAGAAGTGAATGATGTTAAGAGTCTCAGCTTAGATGTAAAGAATGTTTTAAGTCTCAACTGCGGTTGAGAAGTAAATGATTTCAAGAGTCTCAGCTGAGATGTAAAGAATGTGTTAAGTCTCAACTGTGGTTGAGAAGTAAATGATTTCAAGAGTCTCAGCTGAGATGTAATGAATGTTTTAAGTCTCAACTGTGGTTGAGAAAGGAATGATTGATTTTGTAAGACACTCGGCCAAGGTCGAGGAGGAAATGTGGTTTTGCCAGCTACGGTTGGGCAGAACTTGAGCAATGCGGTGCGAGGAATTGATTATGATTACGATGGTTTAAATGATTTAAACCATGTTATGTATGAATGATGTATGTAAAGAAGTCTTGTACCGGTATGAGCCGTCAACTTCGGTTGATGGTTAAAGAGTCCTGTGGAAATACAGGCATGCCGACTGTGTGTCGCCAGTTGAGGAAATCTTATGCATGTATGAGTTATCGACTTCGGGTTGATAGTTATAGAGTCTTGTGTTGCACAAGCATGTTGACCTCGATCAACAGGACAGGCTACATTTATGCACAGTATGTTTGATGTTATGATGTCAGGTATGTTATGTATTCGAAGTATGTTATGCTATATAAAGATATGAAAGGTTAAAGATTTTTATAAAAATTTAACTTAGAACTCACCAGCGAAAGCTGACTTGTTTTAGCATGCATGTCAGGTTGAGCAAGTTATGATAAGAATATGATGGCTCGTGGCATGGCATAAACTGGCATCCTGTTAGGATTAAATGTTATGTAATGAATTCCGTTGCTATAGTATATGACAATTGTATAGTTTAAGAGCTATGTTTTTGATGTTTAACCAACCGAGGGACTCCTGGGAACGGGGCCTCTCAGTCGAGCCGCACAATTTTAAAACGAGCTGAGCAACGAGCACCCTCGATTTTTCAAATCCAAACCAAGCCTAGCCGCTCGGTTTATAAACGTGCCAAGCACGAGCGGACAACTCTTGGACCTACTCTCCCTTCTCTCACCCTTGGAATCGTCGACCATCACCACCATTGGGATGGTCTTGTGGCTGCCGTACATCACCATCACCAAGCTATATAGCCGGGCCGCACCAAGGCTTCATCGGGCGCATGCAGGCCGCACCAAGGGGCCACGCCGAGGGACAAGAGGAGCCGCAGCAGGGCTGTCTTGTCCTAGCCAAGGTCACCTAGCCGAACCGTGTGTCGAGCCACGAGCCGAGCCGAGCCAAAATATGTTTTGGTCCAATCCGGTGATTCGTAGGACGAGATCCGGACTCGGGTGATCGTATTGAGTCAACTAGCGAGACCGTTGCCGATCCATCGTGTGGATTTGGAACTGCTTCATAAAAGGTCGATTTCTAAAACCCCCTATGGTTGTGTTGTTTGATTTAATTGTTGTTTAAACGATTTGTAACTGGATCCTGATTTGGGAATTGTTTCGATTACGAATCAAAAGGTCACAAAATTTAAATGCTTCCACTGTGTCAGATCTGATCTGATAGTTTAATCCGGTTTTATGAAAACTGATTTTGTCAATTAATGCGATTAATTGAAACTGATTAAATGAAAAGTAACCTAGAATTCTCAACAAAAACAACTAGGATTTGAACCGTACCTTCACTCGAATCAGACGATAATTGAAATTTGAAAAGGTTGAAGGGACCATGGTCACATGAACCCACTTACATACACTCAATGAGGGAGGGGCAGTATCCTCATGGCGTGACCAGCCCAACTAGTGCATCTCACGCGACTGGTTATGAGTAGTACACCGAGTGTTAATAGACAGGCATGCATATATTTGTACTTCAAATCTTTTGAAAACTAGTTGAAATCCAACGAGTTGCAAGTTGCAACAATGTTTTGCATTAGATTTCTCTCTCAAAAGGCAATCACACATCCAAATTGGTTAATATGAAGAGTCCTTCGTGTAACCAAAATTCATATTATTTTGTTTATCAAAAAATAGAACTTTGTGTAACTATGCCTGGCAAAATAGACGGGTTGGGTTGGGTTGGGTAACGGGTTAAAATGTGTGCAGGTTAGGATGGGTACTTGCGGGTCAAGACGGGTTTTAGGCAGAATATCCGTTTGGGTTTTAACGGGTCGTTTTAAAAAAAATCAATTTCGCTCAAGTTAAAATGAGTTGTAATTAACAAATAGATTATTTGAATAATTTATAATGATTTCTCATTAAAAATATTATTGATCATTCTTACATATTGAAATCCATTATATTCATATGGTTTTTAAGTTATTCATCTTGACTCGCTTTTTGTTGAGGGGTTACCCATATCAACTCATACTATGTCATAATGTTACTTATTTCAACCCAAAATACAATAATTGTTTACTCAATTCTATCTATTTATTTTGCTATGGGTGAAGATTGTCAGGTATACGTGTAACAATTGGTTAATCATTAATACAAAAAAAAAATTATGTCTGATACCATGGATTTTTGCCCAAAAGTTTCAATCTTTCTGAAAAACAAAACAGAACCAAAGCAGTCTTGTGAAAACGAAACCTAAACTGCTTTCAAAATACAAAAACCGAATTTTTGTTTTCGGTTTGGTTTGAACCCAAAACCAACTCAACTCATGCATGTCTCTACAAATACTTGATGGGAGCTGATGAGGGCTTGATGGGTGTGTAATGAAGGAAATTTATAGAGACTTGACCATATTTATTTTAATTTTATTTTTCTATCTTTTAATTGTATTTTTATAATTTTTAAACTTTATTAAATTTGTAAGTTAACAAATATAAATTGTAAAGGAAAAAAAAATACAAAATATACTATCGTTATTTTAACGCCACATTTGCGGTGCACGCATATAATGTATATATGTGTGAGCCCTCAAGGGTCCAAAGTACAAGTGCACCAATTTTAACGTTATTAAATTTATTTTGTGAAAATAACGTTAAAAGTGTTGGAATTGATTAACTTCAAACGATAACTTTGAGCTGAGAACTCATTCGGAGCAGCCTCTCTATACCAATCGGGAAATGGTAAGGTTTGTGTCCATACTTCCCCCAAACTCTACTGAAAAATAAAAATATACTGGGTAAGTTTGTTTGTTTGTACTCTCGCTATTTTAAACAAAAAAACTAAAAAAAAATTATTTAATTATTTCCATTTCAAACGGCTACTATAAGACCCCATGGCCGGCTCTTAATAAGAAAAAATGAGGCTAGCTTCTAAGCCCCTCAAAATTTTAAGGCATCAACCTTACTGGCTATATATTTGTTTTTAACCGTTCAAGTTATTTATTTTGTCGTTTTAAATATAAAAAAACAAAGAACCTTTCATGATGTCAAAAGAAAATGAATATAAGGTTTTCTCTTTTCAAATAATGATACATCTTTTGTTATTATTTTATCTTTGTTGGTGTTAAAATAAATATTAATGTTACGAGTGATATATTTAGACGTGTTTCTAGTAGTTAAATAAGGTATTAAGGCTGATTAACAAAGAGAATCAAAATTTTAAAATATCACTATTAACTGTGTTATAGTTTATGATACTCTTTGTTTATATCATTATTTTTTATATGCATTTTATTTAAATAAATACTCTTTTATATTCTAAACGATGACTTAATGGCGAATAATAATTCATACTAATACTTTAACTAATGATAATCTCAAATTTTACTTTTGTTTATAAGATAATCTCATTAGCAGAGTCATTAAAAATTTGCAATCGAGGACAAATATGTGATGATTATGCTTATAGGATTAAATTTGGTAATGAAATTGAAAATTTATGATTATCATAGTAAACTTATGTAAATATAGGCAAATTCACATATTTTTATAATTTTTTAAATATACGAACCACCATTTTTTATTGTAAGCAAAAAAAATATTTACAGAAGGACCACGATTTTTGTATTTGTCTTGAGCCTTAAAAAACTTGAGTCAGCCCTAGTGATAATTGAAACACCTGCGCCAAGATTTTTGCATTCGCATTGGACCTTTAAAAAACTCGAGCCAGGCCTAGTGTATCCAACGTCTAGTTTTACGGATTTAATCTCCGTGACCACAGTTACATCTGGGCGGTCATGCCGAGCGGATGTCAGATGTGTAGTGAGGGGACGACGCGATGGGGAGATTAACGTCCAAGAGCAAACCATTTCTTGGTTTCGGAAACATAAATCGTCCGTTTCATGGAATGACAAAAAATTAATACTCACATGATAGAAATGTTATAATTTCTGAGTACGGAGCTATGAAGGCTTGGTATGACCTACCTTCTGCAATTTATAAAAACACAGCTACCAATTTGTTCTAAGTTTTTATCATGCATGATTGAATTCTAAAATGACGACATGCCATACGTAGGTTTTATTTTAAAAACGTAAAGCAAAAAATAAAATAATAATAATAATAATAATAATAATAATAATAATCTATACTCTATAATAAAAGAGAAACAATTTTGTCACTTGTCACTTTCTTACATCACTATTGCCACTTGTCATATTTTTACACCATTATTGACACATGTCAAATCCTTATCATTATACTTAATTATATCTCTTATTAAATAACTACATTATTTCTCTTATTAAATAAATTCCTTCTTTTATTAAATAATTATAATACTAAAACTAGTATATTATTTATTTTTTAATTATAAAATACACTTAAATTTTTTTTTATAAAATACGAAATTTTCTAAAATCAAAATTTTTAAAAGTAAAAAATATTTTATTTAAAAAAACAAAATTTATGTAAAAAATAAGTCATCTTAAAAAACATAGATGCATTAAATTATTAATATTAGATAAACATTTTACATATGCTAATAAGATGTCGAATGTTGTATACAAGTAAATTTTTAGAGATTTGTAAATTATTTAAAGAGTTAATTACACGGATGGTCCCTGTGGTTTACCCATATTGCACGGATGGTCCCTAACTTCGAGAAATTACAACGGTGGCCAAAAAGTTTGCAAAAATGTAACATGGATGGTCCCTGAGGCTAATGGACGTTAACTTTTTCTGTTAAATGGATGTAAAATGACCAAAATACCCCTCTAAGTTAAAAACACCCTTAGCCTTCACTGTTGCTCCACCGGAGTTATATCTACACATATACACACACTTACACCACCGCTCCGGCAACCACCACCACCGAACACCACCGGCAACCGCCGCCGCCAAACACCTCCGTCAATAGCGTCACCACCACCAGCTTCTACATACAATCTACACCACCGATTAACGTCACCACATATTGATTGCTTGTCGGAGGATTCCGGTGAGATTGATCGGGATTAGGAATAGATGCTGGAGGTGGAGTCTTGCTTAGGATTTATACAACCGGAGGGTTTACAGCCGATGGTCAAGATCTGCGGCGATAGTCTCAGCTCAAACTCTGTTTCCGTGAAGAGGTCGGCGGCGGCGGCGAAGCTACGGTTGCTTGCTAAGAGCATATTAGATAATTGAGCGTTAATCGGTGAGTTCGGCGTTGTTCCGACCTTGATTTTGCTCCTCCGGTGTGCTGATCCTTGGACTTAATGGTCATTTTGGTAATAATGGTCGGTGGCGGTGGTCGTTACAGAAGTGGGTTTACTTCTCCGTGAGAAGCAAAATTTAAAAATAGAACATGGAAACAGAGTATAATGGTAACAAAGGACGATGACCATTTAAAATGACCATTTTAAACGTTGTTCCGACCTTGATTTTGGTAACAAAGGACGATGGCGGTGATCGCTACAGAAGGCGGTGATGGTTGTCTAGCTTGGGGTTGGTGATGCTGAGTGAGAGAGGAGGCGGTGGTTTTCGGACAGGAAGAAGACCGTGAGGCGGTGGTGATGTGCCGGAAGTGGGTTTACTCACAAGGGTATAATGGTCATTTTAAAAATATTAACGTCAAAAACTAACGCCCATCCAACCCAGGGACCATCCATGTTACGTTTTTGCAAACTTTTTGGCCACCGTTGTAATTTTTCGAAGTTAGGGACCATCCGTGCAATATGGGTAAACCACAGGGACCATCCGTGTAATTAACTCTTATTTAAAGTATTTATATGCAATTAATCTTCGTAATATATCAAATGTTTTTTATCTTTATTTCATTTGATATACAACAATGTTCTGTAAATTATAATTAATTACATATATTTTATGAATCCACCTGTGTTAAACACGGGCTATAACCTAGTAGTAATAATAATAATAATAATAATAATAATAATAATAATAATAATAATAATAATAATAATAATAATAATAATAATAATAATAATAATAATAATAAAAGAATAGCATAAACGCCACTTGTCAATCACTGGTGAAGTCAGTTTATAATTTTCTCGTTTCTTTCTCTTCTTAACGTATTTCTACTAACAAATCATTTTAAGTCTCTCTCTTTTTTTATTAATGTATTTCTCTTAATAAATAATTAATAATAAGATTATGACTAAAATAATAAAAATGCCTACTTAAACAATTGAACCAAAAGTTAAAATAAAAAAGGAAAACAATAACCGAAATTAAAAAAAAAAAAGTAAACGAAGGTCTAATAATAACAAAATATATATAGAAACTTAAAACTTTAATTAATTTAATCCACATAATAAGAGAGAAAAATTAATAATTTTAACAAATTATATATTATATTCATGTAATACATGGGTTTAACCTAGTAATAATAATAAAGAAATAAAATCAAAAGAATCATAATACCTAATGTGAGACACAAAATCGGATGAAATGAATGTGGATAACCTAAGTGTTAAAATTTTTAAAAAAAATAATAAAATATGGCACATGTTACAACATAAAATAAAAACTAATAAAAGTTTTTAAATATAAAATAATAGAAGGTTCAAAGGGGAAAAAACGACTAAAATATGATGAATTATTTATTATCACTTTCTAGTTATAGTGTCTAAACAACTTTCGAAGAAGATAAGATTCATAAAACAACATCATGTGATTTCTCTTTTAAAGGGGTACAACAACATAACATAGGTGTGAACCCCATTCAACTTAGGCACATAAGTACTATACACATTATAGTACCATAACCATAACTTTTGTTACTGATCAAATAAAGGGACTTCCCAAGAATTAAATAAATAAAGTGCTATAAAACTAACCTATTTAACAACATTTAATATGCACCAGGTTTTGATTGGGTTGTACATTGCAAGTGTTGTCCAAATACCTATTTTGATTTGTTTTTTAACATACTTATTAAGTTATTATTATTTTTATTATTATCACAAGTTATCTATAGATTTAATTAGTTTTCATCTTCTCTTCCAATTGGCACTTCTTAACTCTAATTTCACATTAGTTTATCACTCAAAATTAGGAATGTTCACGGTCAAACTGCGAAACCATCCAAACTGGTCATCGGTTTGGTTTCACAGTTGGTTTTTCTTCTCAAATATTTGGTCAGTAGATTTTAAAAGTTTGAAACTATAGTAAACTGTTTGGTTTAAACCAGACCGAACCGTTTGTGTCCATGTGCATATATATGTGTGTGTGTGTGTGCGCGCGCCCTTATAAGTATATATAGATACATAGATATATTCGTAAGGAGATGATCGAAAATTAACCATTTCTTATTGCGTTAACCGAATAACTACATCTCATTACTTTGGGGACCACGTAAAAGTAAATTTAAAGGCGTAGGTTTTTTCTTTTTTTTTTTAATTAATGTAATTATTGTAAGGCCCACTTACATTAATAAAAAAAAAAGAAATAACATACACCTTTATATTTACTTTAATGTGAGCCCAAAATAATAAGATATGCTTATTCGGTTAATGCAATAGAATAAACATGGGTTAAGAAATGACCCACACCCTATATCCGTATACACATAGATGTATGTGTATGTATATGTATATATGGATCGGGTTCATGATTTATGGATTATTTAAAAAAATTACATTTGAACTTGGTGTAATTAGTCCGTCTCAAGCCATAAAACTGTTTGTTTGGTTCGGTTTTCATTTTTCACGAGCTCAAATGTCCAAATAGTAAAACCAGACCGAAATCAAACTCTTGTTAACGGTTTGGTTTTTATTTTTAGCAGCTCAATTTGGGTTTCATTATTTAAAAATTATTTTTATTAACGATTTTGTTTGCGGTTCCACTTAAAATTATAAAAACTAAACCGTAAACACCCATGTACTTAATATATACTTTTTTTTTGCCAAATTTACATGTGTTGTGTCTAAGTGATATTGACTTGATGATTAAAGCATGTTGTGATCAATCACAACCTCACGCATATCATGTTTAGTCAGTAAGAGTGAATCAGAATCAGTGAGTCATTCGCTAACAAATCACTGTTTTGTTCAACAAGAATAAACACTTTTAAATCTTATACAACTTTGGTGTTGACCAATAACGTTAGTGTGACTTTATGAGCGTTAAGAAGAGGTAGTTGATTATTTTCTATACAAAAATAGATGCCACACATACATAATACATTCAGGGTAAATTGAGATTAATGAAAGTACATCTACCTATCTACGTATACTAATAAATAAATGTTTTTAGTGTCACATGTCAAGTTTATAAAGCGTCTCAACCTTTTTTTCATGCATCTCTCCTATTAAATACATCTAATATTAATTAATAATAAATATACCTTGTAAAACAAAAAAAACGATTTTTTAATACATTAAAATATATAAATATTAAAAACACACTTTTTAAAAAAATATATTATAAATTATAAATATTTCGAAAACAATTATTTGAACACAATGTTTAAAGAAAAACAAAGTATAAAAAAGTTAGTGTTTAAAGAAAATAATATTATTGTTTTAATACTTAAAATATTAAATCATCGAAATTGTAATCATATTTTATATTAAAAATCAACATATACTAATAAATAAAGGTTTTTAGTGCCACATGTTAAGTTTATAGAGCATCTCAACCTTTATTTCCCGCATCTCTCTCCTATTAAATACATCCAATATTAAATAATAATAATAAATATACTTTTTAAAATTAAAAAAACGATTTTTTATACTTTAAAATATATAAATATTTAAAACTCACTTTTTAAAAAAAATATATTATAAATTATAAATTTTTCAAAAACAATTATTTGAACACAATGTTTAAAGAAAAACAAAGTATAAAAACGTTTGTGTTTAAAGAAATAACATTATTATTTTAATACTTAAAATATTAAATCATCGAAATTGTAATCGTATTTAATTTATATTAAAAATCATCTTGTATTTTCTAAATCTTCGTTGATAATTATTCGTTATATATCTTTAATTAATTTGTGCAATATACGGGGTACTAAACTAGTATAAGATATATAGATAATATCTGGAAAAAAATGAATATGAGGTTGTTAAGACCATCCGTCGCAACTACCCGTGAAGTGGGCGGGACTTGGCGGTGACGCGGGGCCAGGCGGAAACACCTCCCCTTCCACCGCGGCCCCCGCTCCTCACGTAACTTTCTCTCTTTTTTCAACCCAACCGTTGTCAAACGGTCAAATTTAAAATAATAATAATAAACAAAAACTTATTCTTATCCCCTATATAAACCCTTTCACATTTTATAAAAAAATCACACTTTTAAAAACAACAATTCTTACTCTCTAAAATCCTCTTAAACACTCTTATTTAAAAGATGAACCCTAACTTAAGCAACCCCGATTTCAACTTGTTGAATGACCCGGAAACCATCCGAAGGTGTTTGTTTAAAATTCAACAAAACTCGAACCTCAATGGCAACAACCGAATTCTCAAACCGGATTTTCATCTTTCACACAACCGGGCTTTCAACCCACAAACAAAAATCGTTAATTTGTTTTTTTATTTAAGTTAGCAATGTAACGTTTTTGTTTTTATTTTTACGTGACTCGTTTAATTTAATGTTAATGTTTCTATTTTGTTATTTATTTTACTTATTAATTTATAACTTAAAAAATAATAAATAAAATTATATAGTGGTTATGATGAGGCTCAGTGGTGAAGGTTTTTAGTGGGGTAACCATTAAGGGGTTTTAAGATTTTCAGTAGGGTGAGATGACGTAACAGAAAATTTCAGTGGAGTGAGATTTCAGTGGGGTGAGTATTAAGGATGGTCTAAGTACCTCATTTAGATACAAACCCCATCAAAACGCGTAGTTTTGATTAAACAACAAATATTTGGAGGATTTTTTTTCTTTTATTTTGTTATAATGATATTTATTTTGATCTTTACATGCAAAATAGATGGGGTTAAAAATAGGAAGAAAAGAAAGAATATTTTTTTAATGAGATTTAATCAAAGTTATTGGATCTTTTTTTTTTTTTGAACGGCAAAACTATTGGATCTAAGTTAGGTGTTTTACAGCTCCATATTCACTTTCCTCTATTTAACAGGGTTTGATTACATTTATTAACAAACAATTCGGTGAATAATTAAACTAAAATTATCAGCATACAACTGCGTAGATTGATGAATTACAATATGATTTGAGTAATAATATGCTTTAAAACAAATTCATCAATGGTGTCGCTTTAGTCTTTTCGCTTTTTTTTCCCTGCCTTTTTGTTTTTGTATTTTAATTTCATTTTTAACTTTTTTTTCTATTGAGGTAATTTTATAATGTAACTAAGTCTATTTCTAATTAAGTAAATAAAAATTCTTTTGTCTCCTTAAAGTAACTAAACTTTATTTTTTATTTTACTATTATGCAGTGGCGAAGGTTAGTGAGTACTGGGGGGCGACCGCCCCCCTGTTTTTTCGTTTAGTGGTGTACATTTTCCGATTCGTAGTGCAAAATTTTTTAAAAATTTTTATTCCCCCCCCCTCCCCGAAAAAAATATATACCCTATGTTCGCCCCCTACACTTGGGGTCAAGCTCCGCCACTGCTATTATGTAATTACTATATTGCAAAGTTACCAATGATGATGTGTCATACTACATTAAATATTTTTATCCGAAAATATTAAAATGACATGGATTTTTCAATTAAAAAAATAGAAATAAACATGTTTCTATTCTAAAATTGATAAAATAATCGGTTCTAAGCTTAGAAAGATATATATTTTTTATTTTATAAATCATAAATTATATTTTTAGTTAAAATAGTTAAGAAACTTGATTATATTTGGTTTTTGGTTTCTTTTTATTAAAATTATAACTAATAATGTTAGGCCTATATTTACATTTAAGTTTCCACAGTCCACTATTCTTCTCGTACGTTGTTTGAAACTAATTCTAAAGGAAGAATATCAACAAATGTACAGACTGCAGCCATGGTTTAACTTTAAACGCACCGAATTATTTGTTAATAAACATGCAAATACTTATAATAAGTTAGGATTATGATATTTCGATAACTTTTAGTTATGAAAATCATCAAGATTTTTTGTTTTATTTATTCATTTTTCATAATATAACTTCATACTCTTTACTAGTTAGCATTTGCCCAATAATTTTAATTACATTCTCGTAAAATCTGAGTTTTTTAATAATAACTTTAAGTTTTGTTGTAACGATAATTATATAAGAACTTATTGCTCTTTCAACGATAACTTCGATCAGTTGTGTCATTATGATTTTTTGCTGGAAATCAAAGACTTCTTGTTCTTGTTTTAAAAGTTGTTTAAATGAATGAAAACTAAAATGTAAAAATATGGAATAATTAACATCAATAAAAGTTAAATTTTAACTAGGTTCAATTGACCAATAAAATCATTCATCTATTTGTTTTTTCTAAATGATATAACTAATGTTTATTGTTTGTTAAGGTAATTTTTGGGACATTTACATATTTCTCCTTCAAAATATCATTTATTACATATATACCTAATTAAAAAAGTCAATTACATATTTCCTCTTTTTAAAAAAATATTTCTCATTTCAAATAAACTAGTAAATTACATATTTCCCTCTCCCAAGAAGAAATATGTAACTGATTTCAAGAACTGGATAAATATGTAATTAAAGTTCTCACTACCGATATATGTAAACAATCCAAATTTTTAATTTATGTAAAAAGTAAAGACTTGCTAAGGGATGAGTAATGAGAAATTGACATATGCCTTCACATTTGGGACTTGTCATTCAAGAACTAGCCCCACACAAAGAACCCAACAAGTTTAAATTTTTAAAACCACAACAACACATTTAATGTATTTTGGAGATCTCACTAATATCATTGTGGTCCCTAACACAACAAAGTTCTTAAATCATCTAAATACACACACACAAATCCTCTTACTTGAATCTCCTCCACATAAATTTCTTGACATTGCTATATTAAAGGGTTACATATTCATAAGGTAGGTCACACTTCTATGAAGCATTTATAATTTTAGAAGGTACCATGAGTACACTCTTTGTAATCTTGAAAGAGTGAGCATTATTTTATAATGAAATCTTTAAAAGTATGAAATCCCTAATCATATATTATAGTTTCCATATAAGAGGCTTGCCATTATAAGGCTATGTGTTATCATCAAGCCCTCATCACTCCATATAGGCGCCACATAATCAACCAACACCATCACTTCACATCATTACCACATGTGTTATCATCACCCTCTCATCAAGCACCCATCACCCTTTTTTCCCCCTTTTCTTCCCCATTTTCTTCCTCTTCGTCACGAGTTTGCCCCTCACGCTCCTGTGTAGTGGGGGTCTGGGGGAGGGTGCCACTGGGGCATGACCGGCCCCTCTCACGCACCACTCACACATGATACAACATAGCCTATAAATAATAAAACTATGAACATTGATTGATGTTTACAAAATACATAAGAAATAGATACATGATTGTGAGCAAAACTATTTCATTTTGTAAAATAGTGAAATAACTTTATGAAACCTTCTACCAATACCATGAATTTAATTCTAGCAATTATAATGGTTAAATTGTTAAATCTCATAAAATTAGAAAAGAATCATGTAACAAGATGATAAGAGTTTTGGGTATGGAAATCTACATATAAGTTGGTTAAATCACACAGTATGACTAAAACACTGTACAGGTAAAACAACTTAAGAATCTTAAGGTCACGAAGTTGATGCATATTTGAGTTTTGTTCAATGTTTTGAAAACCGGACCGGACGGTCGGACCGGGAAACGGTGGTCGGACCGGTCCGGTTAGGGGTTCTGGGCCGTTTTTGGGTGAACCGGCCGGTCGAACCGGTGGTTGAACCGTTTTTTAATATTTTTTTTATTTTTTTATATTTTTTTTATTATATATATATGTATACACTTATAAAATGTATATAAAATCATCCGGTTCGACCGGTCGGACCTCTGACCAGTAAGGAGACCGGTTCGACGTCCGATCTGGTTATGAAAACATTGGTTTTGTTACCATCATCATCTCTTAGCGATAAGTTACAAATTATAGAGGAAAACAAATATGTTAGGTTCAAATATGTGTCAACTTACGTTGTGGACACATCAAACAAATCCTAAAAGAGAGAAACAAAATAATTCAGAAAGTGTGACAATATTGATCATGGCCAAGAGGAAAAAAAAAAAAAAAAAAAAAACAGTTACGGGAACAAAACCGACTACCCGAACTAGAATCGAAGCATGTCCAACCCGAACCGATAGGTACAGACGGTTTCAGTTTCTCAAAAAATCATAAACGGAACCAGAATGATCAAAACCGGTTCCATCATTGCCTAGCCAAAAAATGATAAAAACCGGTCAAAACCCTATCAAAAACTCAAACCTAACTGAAACAGGTTTGTGACTTTGTTGATCAAAACCGGAATCGATTTGGAACATTCAGGTTTTTTAAACGGTTTGGGCATCTCTACCATGGTCATTGTATGAAGCCCAATAGAGATTCAACCAAAAATTTAACATACAATTGGGCCCTGAAGGTCTGAAGCATAATATATGAGAGTAAATTTACATAAATTGTCGCTGAATTTAATCAAAAATCCTTGTTCAATCCACAAACTTTTAGCATGTTGAGCTACCATTGTTTCTTCCGATTAACCAACGATTGGTTAAGGAGTCCATTTACTTCCCCTCACTTGGCAAACCGGTTTTTTTCAGCAAAGCGGTTCGGTTTCTAAACCGGTAATCGGTTTGGGGTGAAACCGGTTCGGTTTGGAAACTGGTTTGAGAGAAAGGGATGCCAAACCTATAGGAACCGGTTTGGGGGGTTTGAAACCAGTTTGAAGGGGTCGAAACTGGTTTGGAAGGGTTTGAAACCGGTTCGGACCGGTTTGTAAACCGGTTGGTGTTCAAAATATCCGAAACTCGAAAAAAATCGAAATCCGAATCGTATCCGAAACCCGAAAAAACCTTATCCGAAATCTATTTCAGGTTTTTTCGGGTCGGATATTTTGATTTTAAATTCGAGTCGGGTCGGGTTTCGGATATGCAAAAACTATTTTCGGGTCGGATATCCGAATAACCCGAAAAAAACATGTTTATGCGGTTTGTTCGGGTTATTTGGGTGTACGAATTCGGGTTTTTCGGGTCGGATAATTTATTTTGAATTTCGGGTCGGGTTTCGGATAGACAAAAAGATTCCCAAATCCAAATAACTTGTTATCCAACCCGATGAACACTCCTATATACCAAACCGGCGTTTCGGACCGGTTTGGAAACTGGTTTGGCAAGAACCGGCTTGTAAACCCAAACCGGTTTTTTATTCACCTCTACACTTGCCTATCACGTGAGGTGAGAGTGGTTTTTACAATACCTTTCCAATCGAAGATTAGATTAAGGGTCTTTATCAGGTCAGATAACAGTTTGCTTGGTTTATTCGGATTGGGTTATTCGGATTTGAAAATTTTCGGACCATATTAACCCGACCCAATCCAAAAAAAACATATATAACCCGAACAGCCCGAATAAGAATTTGGATCGGTTTTTTCCGGGTTTCTAATACGATTCGAATTTCTGATTTTTATCCTGACATACCTCCAAAGTGGCAAAGTTGACTTTGAACTTTGGTTTCATCACTGAGGTTTCTTGAAACAAAGAATACATCACTTCCGTCATTTCAACCTTCCTTTGTGATCTTCACTAACTTCAAATGGTTAATTATTTGTGAAATATGCGCAATATTCAGTGGCACAACCAGAAAATTTTTAGAGACATTTAAACATAAATATATATAATAATTGTTTCTACTATCTTTAGCTCGGATAGGGTCAAATCATGTAAAAAAAAAACAATTAAACTAAATTTCATATAAAAAATCATAATAAAAATACAATAAATCTAAATTTGCCATTTACGAGTTTTCATCTTTTTTAAAATATATCCAAAACATCATATAAGGAGATTCTCCTAGTAATTCTTTCTTCACAAAACAAATAAATTATTGCTTAAATTTTTATCACCAACCCGATTATGTAAATTTAAGGAGGGCTATTGCAAAATATTAATGGTGTCGGTTGAGATTTTAACATATGTATATATATTACTGGGGAAAAAAGTTAAAGATAGGCGGTAAGCCCCGGCCCCCACACATAAGTGTGGGTACGCCCCTGATCATATTTCAATATGGTGTTTTATATGTGTTTTGTCTCTTTTATCTTACGAGTGACATATTTACTCAAATTAATCTCAAATTTTTACTATCTTGATGTACCATGTACGAAATTTTATGCATTTGCAATGGGAGGTATGAAATTGATAAAATAAGCTACATTGACGATGTAGAAACACATGATTTCAATTAAGCCTGTAAATGAACCGAACAGTTCATAAACTATTCGGCAAGAACTTCGTTTATGTTCGTTCGTTTAATAAATGAACGAACATGAACATAAAATTTGTGTGTGTTTAATTAAATGAACGAACATGAACATACCTAGTGTTCGTTTATTTATGTTCATGAACGGTTCGGTTATGTTCGTTTATTTATGTTCGTCTATTTGTGTTCATTAATATTCGTTAACTATGTAATGTTAGTTTTTATTCGGTTAACTGTCTAATTTACGAATGATATATATTTACATTTAAGAGACGTGTCATTTGTTCGTTTATACTTGTTCAATTGTGTTCATTTATGTTTGTTTAATAGTGTTCATGTTCGTTTATGATTGTTCAATAGTGTTAAAAAAATGTTCATTTATGTTTGTTCATTTATTTTAGTTCGTTTGTCTTCATTTATGTTCATGAACGGTTCATTTAATTTATTAATGAACGAGCACAAACGTACACGATCATTTTCATTTTCTTAATGAACGAATACGAACACAAAATTCATGTTCGTTAATGTGCCCGTGTTCGTGTTCATTCGGTTCGTTTACGGGCCTAATTTCAATGCACACGTGTTGAATAAAATAAATGAGAGTCTAGGCTATCCAGGCAATAGAGTATTTATTTATCTACCATTTTATAATTAACTAGTATGCATACCCGCGCGTTGCAGCGGGCGAGTATGATTAAACTATGTGGCGAGTATGATTAAACTATGTGGCTACTGCCTTACAGTACAACTAAAAAACACATGAAGTTGTTGCAGATCACGATTAAAAATCATGTGTAGTTGTAACGAATCAGTTATGAAGATTGAAATATAGATAAAAAACACCATTTTGTCTCGTATATTATAGTATAAAATTTTTTAAAAGTAATTTAGGAGAGAAATTCTTAGAAAAGTTGAAAGTGACATTGTGTAATATGACGTGTTACAAACTCAGTGCATTAGTGAAATTAACAGATTTAAGTACAAAAATAATATACGAAATCAGCAACTCAAGTTATTTATAGAGATCAAAATATAAACAAAAAGTAGTTATATAACGGTAATGATGTTATTCCGTCGGTTGGTCTCATTCTTCTCAACACCAGCACGTTAATGGCAGTCGATATAACCAATGATTATTATTTTTTTTTAAATTAATGAATAAAAGTTATTACGAAAAATCATATTATATATACTGTAGGAGATAAAACTTTAAATGCCTCAAAGGAGTCACATTAACATTTTACAAAGTTAAAAGCCAAATTTTAAAAAATTTTAAAAGTTGGAGTCTTGAAGATAGTTTTGGAATGAATTTTTATGTAATAGTTTTTGCTACACGCGTGTTAGGGTGGGAATTTGTCATGTTTTCTTAACAGCCATGCATGCTGTCCAAGGATTAGTTGTTTAACCAATCCCTAACTATATTACAATTATGTCACTAAGAGTTTATTTAACATTAACATAAATTAGACCAGCACCTGATTCTTCAAAAGACCCTGCCAGTGAAAGCCAAGAGTAAGATATCTCAATGGCCATGATATCTGCATACATCCATAGATTCAAAATACAAAGAATCATAAACAAAAACCTTAAAACATTCCATTGTATCAACAACTATACTCCAACAACTAAAAATATAAAACATTGTTAATATTAAGATAAACATGCAATATTTTGATAAGTATACATCTTAAGCACACTTCCAATTTATAGGCTGTTTATAGGATTGTAGGCAGAATATATTACATAATCTTAGTATAACTTTACCTCAAAAGACAAATTTGATGCGAAATGGCAATCAAGATAACAAATTAACAATCTTCCTTATGTTGTTGCAAAACCATCTTCATTCATTTGTTAAAAAATATTTAATCTTCGATCTGCAACTTATATTTGAGCGGAAACGGATTTTGGGCCCTTATTTGCTTTCCACATACAAAAGAGATCCTTGTGCAATCGAAAGCTATCAACATATGAAAAAAGAAATAGAAATAAATATCTCGTATTTGATTTCCTGGTTGTATGTAAATTAAATATCATATTATAAATGTTTTCAAACATACCTTGCAGTTAAGCTAGACATACCTTATAACATTAAAAACGTTTTCTACAACGATTTCGTGTGACGTGTGTTCTTTGACACTTGGAGTAAGGAAATCATAATAATAAAATATTTAAGCAAACATATATGCTAATATTAATCCAAAATGGTTGTTTCATTTCATAACATCATAGCAAGACATATCGAAGCAAAATCTAGGTTGTGTATAACTCATTGCTCAAATCAAAATAAAAAGGGTGCACTCGGTGCTCGACTTAGGTCCTATTTTGCACAGGGACCGGATTGCTTCGTCCATTGAAGTAGCCTTACCCTACATATTTCTGATGTACGCAGCCATAACCTAAACATTTGTGTAAGAGGTTGTTTCTCACAAATATATTGTATGTTAAGACTGTGTACATCAGATTATGCTAAAAGAGCAATATCTATGTATAATGTACATCCAATCCAAGTAAACCCCAGTTTCATAAATCCTGAACTATAATAACATATGCCACACTGAACAAATTTAATTATACTAACAATTACACTATTAAACCAAAAACGCAAAACCTTTAACCTATAAAAGCACTCAAAAAAGGTTGAAAACTAACCAACAATTAAATAAAAGAAACATTTGGAGCCAGAAGGTAAATAGAGTTGTTTTACTATTTGGAAGTCCTTTTGAATCTGTATAATCACGGGAAAAATTTTGACCAAACATAAAAGGAATATGAAACAAAAGAAAATGAACTTTGAAATTGTAATTTGCATATACTTGAAGCAGTTTCATATGGCACATACCTAATGAATATTCTCTATTTAGAGAATTAGATTTTATATATAAAGTGGAACTCTTCATTCTCCAACAACAACGGATAGAAAGCCTAGGAAATGGCAAGACACATGGCTGAAAATCTTGTAATACACACTTGAGAAGTTATAACAAAGACATGGTTAAAGACATATTTCGTTGAAACATAATTCCATAATTAACACTGAAAGAACCAACAGAATGATAAAAAAAAATCCTGGTACCAACAGAGACAACAATAGGTTCACATGTAAATTCACCATCCTATCAAAAGGATGAAAGCATCATGACAACAAACCTAACTTTCACCTTCAAACTCAAATTTGGTCTAACATCTGTCCCAAATAATTAACAGATAGTAGGTGCGAAAGAGGTTGCAAAGTGTATTTGCCATCCTACAATGTTACCACTAATCCAGACATAATTAGAGCATCACAGCTACATGTTTAAAGATACATACTAAAGAAAGATAATCACATATTCGACGCAGAAAGAACTAACAAAAGGGAAAAAAAGAAGCTCATATCTGATCTAACATCCGACCCTAATAATCAGCACGTGTAAAAGATGTTGCAAAAAGTATTTTCCAATTGCCATCCTACAGTTTTACCACTTATCCAGACATAATTAGATCATCAAAGCTACATGTTTAAACATACATTTCGAAGAAAGATAATCCCATACTCAAAATTGGAAGAAACCCTAATACCAATAAAGACAACAATTAAATCAGACGTAATTTATCAATACGGATGGCAAGAAGGTAAGTATCATCCTACGAATGATTCGATAAATGAGCAATCCCTTTCTGAATATGATTCAATGAAAACAGAAAAGGTGACTACCAAAGCAAATCCAATAGAAAATTGTTAGATGAGACCTAGGTGGCTGGAAACCCATATGAGACACAAAGCATCACAAATCATCTGACTGAAGACAACGAAAACCAAAAAGGAAAAAAAAAACACATCATAGATGCGAAGACTACCATACCTGACCTTAACCTTTGATCTTGAACAATATAGCTCTGCCAACAACGAACCGTTGATCATTTTATCGAACACCTGGTGTGCATTCTCAATCAAGAAACCGATGGCTGATTCCGGTCGGACCTACCACCGTGAGAGGCGTGAAAGCATACCTGTGAGAATTCAACAGAGAAGCTTTGAGAGAGATGGAAGAGAAGAAATCCCTAGAAACGAAAACCTGAGATGCGAAGCAAGGGTACGAAACACATCTTTAAGTGGATATCATAAGAAAAAAAAACAAAATCGTGAATTTGAAAGAGAGAAGAAAGAACAGATGGTACCTGGTCGATGGTTTTCAAAGGTTTTTTTGGATCAGTTGTGTTTCCCCCAAAATATCTGATGGATGTAAATATATCTGATGTATGTATAATGTATTCATGGTTCAGTGCTTCAGCAAGTTGTACATGCAGCATTAGAAATGGTGAAGGAGGGAACAGTGATCTTGTGAGGGGGAGTAAATCTACTAATTAATACATATAATAATATTAATTCCATGCATAGATTTGGGATATGGTCTAAGGCCCTTGAAAAATAATAATGTTGTTAAAAGGTTATTTGATTATGTACAAATGATGTTTAAGCTTATATGTGTGTGTAGCATTATAAGAAAACAGTGTCTACATTCTTTGCATCACTTGATGGTCCATCTGGTCCTCGTGATGGTGGCCTAGTGGTAACGGGGTGAGAATTTATAATGGAGGTTTAGGTTTCAAAGCCCGGCATTACCCAATTTTCCCTGGGTTACGCGATTTATCGGTCTCATGTTGGCCGTGAGACCGGTCGGTGAAGGGCGCCTAATGATTGCGTTCGCCATTTTTTTATGGTCCATCTGAAACATGACATGATGTTGATGAGAGGTGAATGAAGAGAAAATAAATGAGTGGTGGTTGAGTTCATAATGATAAAATCATGTCAAATGCATGGATGCTAACTTGCTAAGCTTACTTGCTTAAACATTCCCAAAGAAAGAATCGAGACAAAAAAAAATTCTTATATATATATATATATATATATATATGTATAATAATGATAATGAACAGAAAACAAAGATTTAAATTGATTATGGTAAACTTATCACGGTTATCACAATTAAAAAATGATTATTATATGATCCTATGTGTGTGAGAGAAAGAGATATTGACAGTGGTGGAGCTTGAGAGTTAGAGAAGGGGGCGGAAATTTACAAGACTCAAAATACATGTTAAAATTTTTAAACGAGGGGGGCGAAACCCGCATTTTTAACTAAAAATAACCTTTAAACCCGAAAATTTACACTACTGGCGAAAAAATAGGGGGCGGTCGCCCCCCCTGTCTCACTAAAGCTACGCCCATGGATATTGAGATCCTTCATTCAGCCAACAAAGAGATTAAAATCATAGTATTTGACATGGTTGTAGACTTCGCTAGACGCTAGACGGACGGTGAGGTACCGCCTAGATTAATTGGCGCTACAAGGATTGGAAATTTTGTTTGTAATTTTATACACCAACATATTCATATTTTACCAAAACAACAATCTATCACAACAGACAATTAAACGAACAAGATCCTTTAGCTTGTCTATTTCGTTTAAAAAAGAACAAACATGTAACAATAGGCGTTAGTATAAATTACAGTTATGCTTGACAAAATGGACAGATTAGGTTGGGTAACAGGTAAGAATGTGTTCGGGTCAGAATGAGTGCGGGTCAAAATAGGTTTTAAGCAAAATCAGTTCTAATCTAAATATATTGTTCTTAAAAAACATCAATTTAGTTTAACTTAAGATGTGTAATAAGTAAAAAAAATAGTCCATTTGGATAATTTTTAGTGACTTTCTCACCAATATGTTATTAATCATTCTTAAATGTTTGAATCCATTGCATTTACATACATTTTTTGTTACCATCTTAACCCGCATTGTGTTTAAGTGTTACCCATCTCAACACATTCAATATTATGATTTTACCCATTTCAACCATTATACTACAATTGTTTGTCCAAACTATCTCATTTCCTTTAACATGGGTAAAAATTGCCACCTCTGCATACGGTTCATAAAGACAAGTCTTCAGATGTTAAATATGTTGGTCAAATTTAAAGTACCATCGAATTATACAGACATTCATACAGTTATAAGTTCTAACAAGTAACATCCAGCAAACAACTAACCAAGTAAATAAAAGAAAAAGAAAGCATAATTAGATTTTCAACAACTGATCAATCATTAACCATCCCAAAATATAACAAACATCAACATTAAAATGTGTAATTTAATTCCAACAAAAATGAGAAGACCCATATATTTTGATTACACTAAACCAAATATGCCCAAGCCCACATTATATTATAATAATTCTTAATCTCTGCGAAAAATGATAAATATACTGACAGATGATTCAGTACATTTATTTCGGGAGGGAGTGTGATAAACTAGTCCCAGGCACTAGGTACACCACCACCACCACTATAGCCACCATATCCGCTTCCGCCGCCACCACTATAGCCACCATATCCGCTTCCACCACCACCACTATAGCCACCATATCCGCTTCCGCCACCACCACCACCATATCGACCACCACTATTGTATCCGCCGCCACCATAGCCACCGCCACCACCACTATAGGAGTTTTCCTTTCTAAAGTCACGGCCACCAAACCGTCCACCTGACCGCCTGTTCTTACCGCCACCGTAAGAAGGTCTACTCGCATAACGAGTAAGCCAAGCGGGTACTTCTTGATTGGCTTCTTGGATTAGATCAGCTAATCCTTTTGCTAATGATGAGTTGTTCTCATTAAAGAAAGCTGTTGCCAAACCTGTTTTTCCAGCCCGGCCCGTTCGTCCAATTCGGTGCACGTAGTCGTCGATGTCGTTAGGAAGGTCAAAGTTGACCACATGAGAAACATGAGGGATATCAAGACCACGTGCAGCCACATCGGTAGCAACTAGTATTGGTGTGTTTCCACTCTTGAATGATCTCAATGCCTGCTCTCTTTCCTACATACAATTTTAGAATAATATGTGAACTTTTTTACATGTCAATACAGGTTGGGTTGACCCATACATCTTTCATCTGCATTTTTACATATACTTAAGTGAGTTAAGTATATGATTAGAAAAGTTATAACTTACAACAATAATATATATTTCTAAACAAAACGATTTAGGACTTACGTGATAAACGTCTTTAAGGCAACTTTCAACTTGTTTTAACTTAGTTTACTTTTTAGCTAAATCTTTTTTATTGTTTCCATTTGACCAAACCGACCCATTTCATAAATAAAGGGGTCAAAATTGTCACCTTACCTCAAAAACTCAAGTCGCATGAAAATTAGAGCATTTTCATGTTAGGTGTTTTACAGGGGCGGCCCTAAGAATTAAGATGCTCAGGACGGAGCGGGAAAAAAAGGCCCCTAACGAATACAAATATTAAAGCAGATTTGTTCAAAAAAATCGAAAACCAAACCGTATTTGTAACTAAAAAACAAATTTTGAATTTGGTTTTTGGTTCGGTTTCCAACCATATCCGAGTTCCAAATTAGGTCCTAATAGTATCCGAATTCTGAATTTCGGTTTTCGGTTCGGTTATAGTTTGAATTTGGTTTGTTCGGTTTATTCAGTTAACCGAATAAACCTAATTCATATTTAAAATTATTATTTTATAAACACTATATAAGATAAAATTTGATTTATTTAGTTTTTAACAGGTTTATTTGGTTGAATTTGGTTTGTAACCGGTTTATTTGGTTTTTAATAAGTTTATTCGGTTTGTTTGGTATTATCCAAAACTGAACCGAACCACTTCCCGACTTTGGTTCGGTTTTCGGATAGAATGAAAACCGGTTAAGTCAAACCAATGAACACCACTAATTTAAATAACATAAAAATAACTTCCTATGCTTTATAGAGAATTAGCTTTTTGTAACTATTAAACCATGTTTTTATAAACAGTTAATTTTCATTATCTATAACTTGTTGGTTCTTGTATAAATGAATATATGTAGACACGTATAAGTCAAAAAAATTGTGCACCCAAAAAAAATAGGCCCGGGACGGGGGTCGGGTTTGCCCCTCCCCCAGGCCGCCCTTGGTGTTTTATATCAAAACTACATATTATTTATACATATGTAAAGTTGCAAACAGGGCGGTGGCCTGGCTTGCCCTTGCTTTGGGCCGGATCTGGATGCCAATAAACTAAACATTATTTGAATCCAAAGCATAAAGAAACTTACTCAAAGGTGTGTATCATACAAACAATACCCACAAGAATTAAAAATAAATAAATAAAAAAGTTTAAATGTTGTGCAATATCATATAAGACTTACAGGTTGTGATCTGTCACCATGAATTGTTGTCGCAGGAAACCCGTTACTATAAAGCCAATGTTCAAGTGAGTCAGCTCCCTTCTTTGTCTCAACAAATACTAATGTAAGAGGTTGCTGCAAAAGAATTTTAATATCGGTTAAGTCTTAATCATATATAATCATATAGTATTTAATGTGCATTTATATGGATCTAAATTACATAAATTCAGCATTTATCACTTTATATTACCTTTCCATTAGCTCCCATATCCCTTTGAGCATGAAGAAGATCCATAAGATGGCTTCTTTTGTCACTTTCTTGAACAAATTCCACCCTTTGAACAATTAAATCAGTACTTGAACCTACTCGTCCAACCGTTAAGAATATGTAATTTGAAAGAAAATCAGATGCCAATCTCTACAAAACATACAGAAGTCATATGAGGTCATTCCAGTAAAATTAATTATTCAAGAAATTAAATAATAACATTATAAAAACCTGAATTTCAGTAGGAAATGTGGCACTAAACAACATTGTCTGTCTTTCACCTCGAGGAGGCATATCTGTTTCCTCCACAATCTTTCTAATTTGAGGCTCAAATCCCATGTCAAGCATCCGATCTGCTTCATCAAGTGCTAAATATCTTATCATTTGTAATGACACTTTTGCTCTTTCCAGTAAATCAACTAATCTTCCTGGAGTTGCCACAAGAATATCAACTCCTCTTTCCAACTCCCTCAGCTGGCCATGCATTATATGCCAAAAATTTCACAATCAGATATCAATTATCAGTGTCATATTATAATAAAAAGGAAACACATCAAAAAATCACCAAAATCAGACACACGCACAAAAGTATCAAAAGGGTAACTTGAAAAGCAGTCCATAATCATGCCATGCAATTTGCCAATGCCAAAGCATTTGTGCAGGTTATCCCTGGCCCAAAAATAGCACATGATTACATATCCACACCCGCAAGTCATAAGTTGCTTGCATGGATATATAATTTACTTTTCATGTAAACTAATATATATAAAAATAATATTTTATGAAAAAATTTACCTGTTGATTTATAGGTGCTCCTCCATAAACGACAACCACCTTGACACCTGTTTGATAAGCAAATTTTCGAGCTTCCACATGTATCTGCATGTAACACAACATCATTAGCCTTATAAAACAAACATATCAACATTATATAAAAATAAAAATTAATAGAGTTGGCCATAAATCATAAACCAAACCTGACTTGAGAGCTCCCTAGTAGGAGATAAAATAAGAGCAAGGGGGAAAACGGTCCTACTGCCACGTGGCTTTTGCACAGATTGTTGTCTCATAATCCCACTGATTATAGGGAAGCAAAATGCTGCTGTTTTCCCTGACCCTGTTTGAGCACAAGCCATCAAATCTCGGCCTGCTAAAGAAATGGGAATTGTGTAACGTTGAACAGGTGTTGGCTTAACATATTTGCATCTCCTGATGTTCAGATTCAAAGCATCTCCTAAATCAATTTCTGCAAATGTATTAACTGGTGGCGGTACGTTTTCCCCAGTGGTTTCCACAGGAATATCCTCATAAGCATCAAAATTAATACCATTACTTTCTTGTTCGGACTTAGTTTCCTCAACAGCTTCTATATCATCATTACCAAATGGATTAGCTTCCACTCTATTTCCCCAACCACCTCCGCCTCGACCACCGCCAGCACCATACCCTGGTCTACCATAATCTGACCTAGGTGGACCCCACCGTGACCCACTTGTCTGTCCACTTCGTCCTAACCTATCATTCATGGGTGGTAGGCTTCCGTTCGATATAGCAGCACCAGCCGTTTGCTGAGATGCAGGTGGCTTATTACGAAGATGAGGTGGTACATAAGCAGGCTTTGCAGGAGCCCCCGAAGGACTGCTTTCATAATTGTCAGATCCCGGAGCTGTATTATCAACGACATCGGCCCAAGAAGTTCTCATGATGTATAGAATATAACCTCAACCTTGCAAAAAATCAATATCTCACAAAACCACAATCGCGATCCAATTCTAAAGAATTGCCAGATATAGCTGCTTCAGATCACTCAAGACACCAATTGAACCCAAAAATTAATCAATCCCTAATATAACAAAACAAGAAAAAAAAAAAACAAAATCAACAGTGTAATAACACGTGTATTTATCTCTTCCATCAAATTAGACATTGCACATTTACCTAAACTTTATTATCTCAAACAAAATCATGTAATCATCCAACCAATCTAAATCATTGAGATAAGTCATGATAAAGAAGGCAATCTGATTGAACGAACAAGAAATTCTCAAATACATGAAATGCACATTAGCACATATCTACATGGCTATACAAAAATCATGGGATCAAGTACATAAAAGCAATATATAAATTCAACGACAAGTAAAGCGAGAACTTCTGATGAAGAACAAGTTCAATCGATATGAACACAGAACAATTAGCTCAAAATACAGATAAAAAAATTACCTGAATTGATGAAGAGGAAGCTTAACAAGAAACCAAAACCAAAAATCAACAGCAGTGACAACATATGTCTTAATCTCTTCCAAAGAGTTAGGCATCACATTCTAATATCTCGAACAAAATTAAGTAATCATCCAACAAGTATAAACTATCAACATAACCGCTTTTCAGTTCATGAGATCAAATACATAAAAGAAACAAAAAATCTAATTTAAAACTAAAGCATTACACTTGTAATGAAGGAGTTCAATTGCAAAACGATTAGATTCAAACACATAGAATCTAACACTTCTGACAGCAAATTACATACAGAAAGTCAGAAACCACCTGAATTTAAAGAAGAATAAGCAAAATAAGAAACAAGAACCAAAAATCAAGTCAGACGTCGCACATTTACCTAAACTCTAACATCTCGAGCAAAATCATGTAAAAGTCCAGCAAATCTAAACTATTGACAAGTGTCGTGATAAGGTATGCAATCCGATCGGATGAATAACTTCTCAAACACATACGTAGGATCAAGTACACAAAAGAAACACACAGACTTCGTATAAAAGCAAAACAATTAACTTTCGATGAAAAACGAGTTCAATCGACTGAAATGCACAACTATCAGCTTCAAAATCATAGAATCAAAAAAGAAACACAGAAACCACCTGACTTTGATAAAGAACAAGTTCCATCGATTCAAATGCAGAATGATTCGGTTCAAATATATAAAATCCGATCCAAATAACAACAAATTACATATAGAAATCACCTGAATTTGATGAAGATGTAGCAGATAACAAATGGCGTACAGAGAAACTGCAAAAATTTAGGAGGAAATAGAAACCCTAATAAAATGGGGGAGAGAGAATATCGTATTAATAAGATATGATAATGGGTGTTAGGGTGTGCGACTAGATGCTTGCTTACATAGTTACATTCCATAGTTGGACGTTGAAAATACGATAACCAATACGACTTTATTTTGATGGTTTTAAATTTATTCCGAGTGTTTTTTTTTTTATTATTTTTAGTCATGGATTTAAAAAAATAATGATTTTCTTATGTATTATATGTATTATATCTGACACGATACGTTTTTACTTATAAACTTACTAATTTGCTAAAATTATTAGTATTTTATCTTCGTATAACTGTATTTTACTTGACTATGTATGTTTGTATTTAAGTCGAACGTTTTTATTTTCTCTAGGATTAGATGTAAGGTTTGTTTATATTTTATTTTTCTTAAGTTTTACAAATAGGTATGTTACATGTGAGACTTTGCATATATGATTCATTGATAGACGCACTCAGGCCCCCTTCAAATGCTTGGTTAACGGCTAGTTCCCTTGTTTGCTTTCTATGACGACAGTCACATGCCATTAATCACACTCTGGTCACACCCTAAGTATAAGAGGCAAGGCGTGTGAGTGTGTATTGGTTAACCCTCATTACGCATAAGGGTAAGGGTGTTATTTCACTCCTCTTGCTTGTTATATTAATCAAAAACTAAGTGTTACAATATATAAAACTTACTTCATGTGTGTCTTGAAAATCAAGCTTGAAAAAAAAAAATGAAAATCCAATACTCCGAAAACCTAAGGGTTTCTCCGCAAGGTTCGGGCTCGAAGTATTTATTCACGCGAAACTCATCTGGTTCTCCTTCAAAACCATGCATGAGACTTTACTTTGGGCAACTAGTGATCATTTATTAAAAAATAAAAAAGAAAAGAAAAAAAACTTAAATATTAAATTCAACAACTAAAATCATTATTTAAAATGCCAACACAATTTAATAAAAGAATATTACTTTCAGGTGTCTTGGTGAGTGTTAAGCCACCCTCATTACATTCCAACCCTAGATACAAGTAACCTAAAGAAATTTCTTGTGTTTGAAAAGTTAGCAGATTCTTGACAAAGTTATCAGATTCTTTGACACATGTATGGTGCCAAAATCAGGTCAAAAAGAAAAAAAGAAGTATAAATCAAATAAAAAATAGTTTTGACAACCCCCAACTTATCAAATTCGACACTTAAATCAAACTTAACAATCTGCTCAAATGATGATTCAATCAAACTGATTCAAATTACAAATAATATAAAACTTTTAAATTTAAATAAAGTAGATTTAGAATTATCAAATATATCTTACCAAAACAAGTTAAAAATAACCCTATTACACATTTTATACACATAAAATATCTCAAAAACCTCATCAAATGATCATGCATCACAAATTAATCTGAGAAAACAAAGATGGAACAAGATCAACCACAGACCAAGCAAGACCAGCATACTGCAACACCCGGATGCCAGTATCAACATCGTACGATTCCTGCCACCTGAAAAACATCTTTTGAAGATACCCGCCAGTCTGTTTGACTTCGTTTGACTTCTTGACCGCTGAAGAACCGGTCAAAGCTGTGACATAACTGGATGATCTTACTGGGATCCCCAGTGCACTTGCTGTAATTGGTAGAATCCATTTTGCTAGAGCTTTGCTGCAGAATTTAACCAGCAGGATAGTGGGGATGCCGATTAGGATTCTGCCAACAAAGGCGGTGATTCTGAGATCGGGTGTGAATACACGGGGCACATTTTCATGGTGGAATTGATAATAAGTTTGTTGAACGCCTGTTACCTGAAGTGACATGATCATAAGTTTACAAGACATGAGGTATGCAAAAACAATCTGTTTACCAAATCTTTAAAAAATTATCATAATCACTTTCAAAATACAAATCCAATCACCACTTGATTTTAAAGTGATTCATACTATCATGCTTAACTGCATTCATGCAGCTGGAAGGCATATGTAGGACGTGTGGTCAAATGGTAACTTGGGACACAAGCAATTAGGTACGAAAAAATTCCACATATTCCAAAAGGAAATACTTGACATTTTTGTGTGGCAGGTATACACAAAAGGGTTTTACAATCTTACAATTCCCAACGCGACGCCTGTAAAAGCTGTATGAAACTCGAAACTTGGAGTTGGATGCTGAGGTGTCGGGTATGCAAAGAGTAACAAGAAGCTAAGTGCAATCCAAAAGGAAGTAACTGCAACATAAATTAATTAATTAAAGCATTAGGAGTAAATTGTAAATTTGTTGTCCATGTTTTGTAAGCAAAAAACGAATCAAATTCTAGGGAAACTCTCATCATCCAAAATTTAAAACCAAGTAAATCACGTAAGAGAAAGCATACCGTTTTTTCCTAAAATTACAAAATTGTCGATGTATTCATGAACATGAAGCCAAAATGCAAGAATCATCAATCCAAGAATAAGACCACCCAAGATGTCAATCAAACTATGCATGCCAAGATATATTCTTCCTATTTAAAAGATTAAAAAAGGAATTATACAATGAGTTGTAGATATAAGTAGATAAATGAAGAATTTAAAACACAAATTTTGAAACTTACCAAGCCCAATAAGGCCTACAAACAAGCAAACAAATGTAATTGCAGCTACTTCATAGAATGCATCTATATTTTCATAGCATGAAAAGATATAGTGCAAGAGGTACCTGAAATTCCCATAAACAATGTGAAAGTGAGATTATGGGTAAACATGAATTAATGAATCATCAAGATTCATAGCTAAATAGCTAAAAGACACAAAAAAGAAACATTGAAATTGATATAATACCCAGATAAACAAATAGTATTAAGAGTGTGAGAAGACGGTAATCCATATTCCAATGCATTTTCTTTCTCATCTTTAGTGGCGGTCAATATCCTAACGGGTGGTGATTTGGGTCTAGGGGCGGACACCACGTCCTACAGAACACACGCAGATTCATGACTACAAATAACATAAATTCCAAAATATGACAAAGTGTACAGCTAAAATGGTGTTATACCTTTATACAATTCCCTGAATAATCACAAAATGCCATCAAAAGTGTCATTTGTCTTGCCAATTTCCCATGTCCGCTCTACAACAACAAACTAACACCATTCAATAGATACCACAAACAAACAGACTCCCATTTTAGAAGAAATCTCAAATTTGATTTTTGAAATATGAAGAAAAGGTTGAATTTTTTAAGCTTTTATATCAGGAAATTTATTACAGAAGCCAGAATGTTTAAGCTTGCGTATAATAATTTTAAAGACTGAGTAAGTAGCATTTGAAACAAAGGGGATTTTATTTGTGTCCCTAAGCTTTTTGAGGCGTTTAGGTCCCAATAGCTGAAGTACCAGGCACACACATCATGTAGGCGAGGCGTTGCTCTATGTACAAACAAAAAGTTTTATTTACAAACAAAAGTTGTCTCTCTAATTTGTTTTACATATCCACCTTTTTGATTAAGCAAACATTTCATAATTTCTTTATCCCTTTGGTCTTCTTTATATATTTGCCTCCTATAAACTCTAACTTTGACCAATTTTGACCAAGAAGTACAAGAAGCACCGCTTCGAAACCCTATGGGCCTTTCTTAAAAGGCAATAGCCTTGTGCTGAAGCGAGCCTTTTTAAACCAAGTTCCTAAGCAACCAAGTACTTAAGAAGATGCAAAGAAAGACTAAAATAATGAAAAAAAACTGCAAATAGCAGAATACAGTACTCTTTTCTTTTTTGCAGCTTCACTGTGTTGATTGCATAGAAATGGATTGCCAAACAAAAAAGTTTGAAATGTTCATCACTTTCAACAAATGAAACCCCCCTCCCCCCGGCACACGCGCTTGCGACCGCACGCAAACAAACAAACACACACCCTACCACAGATGTAATGTAATTTTACCCAAAATAACAAGGGAAGGAAGCCAGTATAGAAAGGCACAGATACAACACAAGATAACCCAGAGAAGAAAGCATCCAACAAACCATGCTCGTATTTCTGCAAAAAAATGAATAAATCTTGAAGTCAATATCAATCATAAATAGCAGTAGAAAGAAATTTGATGACATTATGAACAGAAAAAGCCATCAAAATTAAAGCCAGAAGTCCACAACCCATCAGAATACTAAACAAGTTGACGAGATTAATGACATGAATTTGTCTAAATTGTTTAAATTTCTTAATATGCCCAGCAATTATCTACTCGAATAATCAATAAACTCAACACAAATAACAAGCAATTTTACAAAAATTAAAGACAGTGGTGTTTCAAATCCGTACAATGCTACAATTCTCCACATACACAAGAGAAATTCAAGCAAAAATGAACGAAATCCAACCAAAAAACTAGCAGAGATCACAAATTAACGAGATCAATTGCATAAGATAACCTGGATCTGAAGAACAGTTGGAGTACCGGAGATCACACGACGAGACACCCACGGTTGAACAAAATATCTAATCTTCTGGGTCACATTAAACATCGAAGATCCAACGATCCATGTGAAAACCCCAAACAAAACGACAGTTGCCATGTGGGTATTACCATCATGCTCTCCATTTCTTCCTCTGGTTATCTGTTCGCGTAAAAATTACGAAATTGGCGGATCAAAGATTGCGAATCATGATGATTTTGTGAAATTCGAATTGGGATTTGATGATAAAAAACTTGGGGATGACCGTAAATGGACTATGATTTTGTTTAGGTTTTGGATTAATTTTTTTCGAGGGGAATTCAAGCCAGGCGGCAGACAAATCAAGAACAGTCCAAAAGTATCTGATTTTTTTAATGCAAAATAAATTAGATTTTGCAAGACAAATGTTTTGCAAGTAGAACAAGTCAATAACCGATGATCATCCGCTCAAGTGGTTGATAAGAGGTATTATGTGGCTTTAATATTGGGAAGGCTACGGGTTCAAGTCCTGTTATAAACAAAATAGGGGTTTCATGCTGGCTAGAGGGTTTTCTCTCACCTATGGTGGGTTTCCTCCTATTGAATATGGATATGATCAGATAAATCTATGACCCGTCAGTGATTCAAATTGCCGTAAAAAAAAAAGAACAAGTCAATAATAATAAATTGGTGATATTTGATTATTTGTATTCCATTAATTATGATGTTATCTCGATCCGGTTACACGACAGTAATGTTACATCAAACAAAATATTAAAAAATGATTTTTTTATATATATATGGGAACCCACTTGTGTGGTAAAACCCCGAATCTCTTCAATACCTGACTAGCCGAGAGAACAGGTAAAACGCAACCGCAAGCAACCTGATCGGTGGCCTCTAAAAAAATTGCTCTAAGTAAAGATTGAACTTGACACATTTAGGTTGTCAATATAGCCACAATGGTTTAAAAAACTAGCAATTTTGGCCTATAACAATAGTTAGATTGGGGGTCAAAATTATTAGAATAATTAAGTTTGGGGAGACAAAACCGTTAGTTTTTAAACCACATGGGCTAACGGAAGTCAAAACCTTAATTCACACTTTTAAATATAATACAGATAAAAGTTATCATTTTGATTGCCACAACACAATTTCGTGTACAAATATGAAGATAAAAAAACATGTCGTAACTCGCAATCAATCCTTCCTAGAGCTCCAAATCAAATATTGTCATAAAAAAAATCTTCACTCTCGTAAAACTTAAAAACATACTTAATTATAAAATCAGGCATAAAGAAATAACAAACAAACTAACCTAGTATATTCTCATTTTTCAGTAGGGTTTGGAGGGAAGCATGGATACAAGTCATACCTCTATCCCAGTTGAGATAGAGATGCTGCTTCGTATAAGTCCTCGGCTCAAAGTTATCTTTTGAAGTTAATCGTTCCGATGTTTTTAACATTATTTTCACAAAGTAAGTAAAATAACGTATTTTTGCCTCTTGAGGACCACACATATATACACTATATGCGTACACCACAAATGAAGCGTCGAGCATAAAAAAATATGAACCCAAAACATGTAATGTTAGATATTCTAAAACAAAAAAATAACTCTTTATTAGCTAAGACCAACCAACTAACCAAGTCCTTATCAATCAATGTTCCGTACATGACTATGTCATTAGATCTTTGGAAATGGTCATAAAAAAACTAAGTGCAGCTTAAAAAATGAACAATAATATAATAATTAAATTATAAAAATGCAACACTTTCCAAAACCGGTGCCTTCTATTCCGTTTGCTATCTTATAGCTTCTCTCTTCTCTTTATTTCCAGACAATGTTTTCAGAACCGGACCGGACATCGAACCGGTCTTCTTACCAGTCAGAGGTTCGACCGGTCGGACCGGATTTAAGAACCGGATGATTTTATAAACATTTTATAAATATATATATATATATAATCAAAAAAAATATAAAAAAATAATAATAAATTAAAAAAACCGATTCAATCACCGGTCCGACCGGCCGGTTCACCCAAAAACGGTTTTGAAGCTAGAACCGGACCGTTTAACACTCCGAATCTCGATCCGACCGGCCGGTCCGATCCGGGTTTGAAAACACTGTTTCCAGGAGTTTTTGATTTTTTCTTTGTATAATTAAACAATAAAAATATAAATGTTTATAAAAATTTGCGATTATTAAAAGAAAATGTTGCCTGCCGAATTGAAAATTAGTTCGTGTTATGGATCTTTGGGTTGTATTTTATTCGATGATTTTGTATTTCACATTTGCAATTTTGTAATTTCATATGATTTTAAATATTGAATTAACTATCTACTTAAAAAGATATGTCCGTGAAAGAAAAGGGAGAAAAGCTAATCAACTTCAATTCTATTTAAATTAAGTATTTGCAGAATTTTATTTTATTTTAATCGAGTTAATTACATGGATGGTCTCTATGGTATACCCAGATTGCACTGATGGTCCCTAACTATCAGAAATTACAACGGTGAACGAATATGTTGGACTAAAAGAACCAATGAGTCTGATCAGAAAAACCTTTAAGTCTCACAACACACACAACAACTGAAGAAGAACACATCAGCTGAAAGTCACTTTGAAGAATTACAAGATCTGAAGTTATTCACAACAGCTGAAGTGTTAGTCTTCAGATGTTGTGATGTCTGTTTTTGTCTTCAGTAGTTTTCTTTCAGTAGTTGTAAAAGTCTGATGAGTATTTTACTCATCAGATGTTGTAGTTTACTTTCAGTAGTTTAGTTCTTCAGTCTTTGTAAGAGGATGTCTTCAGTCGTTGTAAACATCCTCAGTAGTTTTGTTTATTTCAGTTGTTATCTTTTGTCTGTTAGGTGTCAACATCATGTGACATCATCAGACGTCACTGTTTCTATATAAGGACAGTTGACATATTGTATTAATCACGAAGTTAGAGCATTAAATGATATTATTCCTTTTGCAGAATTCTCTTTCTATAACAATTTGTTCGTTACTGTTCTATTAGATTAAAAGTGTTCTTGCTAATTCTATGCTAATTCATCTCTGAATTCTGCTGCTATAACCTAATATTGATCAAATGAGAACAACTGATCCTACAATTGGTATCAGAGCAGGTTAATCATTGATCGATTAAACAATTGATCTCTGAAACTGCTCAATTCAGTTCTCTGGTTGATCGAATTAGCCGATTAGTAAGAACTTGTTATAGTTTGAAGTTTTCTAATAACTTATGTTGATTTGTTTTTCAATATCAATTTGTTTTGAATCAATTGGTTGAAGTTTGTGTTAATTAATTTGAATTTTGTTGAAATTGATTGAATCTGAGAATATGTCGACTCCAAACAATGATCCGTACAACACAGGCTCCGCAACCAAGCCTCCGATGCTGGTTCGGAGTGAGTACAACATTTGGCAACGTAGAATGCTACATCACCTGTCAATTAACAGTGCAGGATGTTGGAAATATGTAGTGCATGGTCCGTATAAACCCATGATCACTGATCCTGAAACTAAAATCATGATTCCGAAACCATCGGATATGTATTCGGATGAGGATATAAAATTGTTTGAAATTGATGCGAAAGCTCATGGTATTCTAGCCATGGCTTTGCCGAATGAGATTTATTCAGGCTTGATGCATCATGATACTGCTCATGATCTCTGGGTTGCACTGAAAGAACAATTCGGTGGAACCGATGAGGTTTTAGCAAATACTAGAGAAATCCTTGCTCAACAGTATGAGACTTTTTCTCATAGAAAGGGTGAGTCATTGACTCAACAATTTGAGCGGTTTCATGTTTGATTTCTGAATTGAAAATGGTTAAGCAGGAATATACAAATAGTCAGATGAACAACAGATTTCTCAGATCGCTGCCTGAGAGATGGGACACTTATATTATTGTCTTACGCTCTAATGCAAATCTAGAGAATCTATCTCTCACCCAACTCCATGGGAAACTCTTAACTTTTGAGAGAGAGGTAGAACAGAAGAGAAAACTGTGCTGAACATATTGACTTTTCTACTAATAGTGCTGAACATGCTTTTGTAGGAGTTGATGGTAATGCAGGTACATATGGTGATAATCTGTGTTTTGTGATGGATGATTTGAAGGGAATTCCAGATGATGATCTGGAGGAAATGGATATATTAAGTCAGATGGCATTAATCAACATTAGATCTCAAAAATTTTACAAAAGAACTGGAAGAAAATTTCCCGGATTAACTGGCAAAACCAAGGTTGGTTTTGACAAAGGGAAGTTGAGATGCCACAAGTGTCACAGGCTTGGTCATTTTGCTAGAGAGTACAAATCCACTGGACCTAGTTCCTCTGCACCCTTTGTGACTTTCCTAGCAATAACCCACAAAACAAAGAACAACAATTTTATCCAGCTCATTTTGTACCACAAAGTCCTATGCCTTATCCATATCCATGTTTCTATATGCCACAACCCACTCATACTCCAGCACTAACACCTTCTCAATCACCTGCTCTTCCTGACCCCAGCAAATCTCAAACCAATCAACAGCCTCAACAACAACATCAGAGCTTCTTCACCCCTGGAGTAGCTGATTGGAGTAGCTTACCTGATGACTTATCTGATTTCAATATGCAGCTGTACTCTGAAGCTGGTCCACATGGTGGAGACAATCCATTTGGGAATCTTGCTTTGATGGCTATAGATTCAACTGACACCTCAGGTCCAACTTCTTCAACATCCCAGGTATCATCTGAATCAAAAGCTAAGTTGTGTTCAGAATCATGTATTTCAGCATTTGCTTCCATTAGAGAAATAAATGTTGAATTAATCAATGAGAAGTTGGATTTAGAAAAGGCTGTGACTAAGAATAAAACTGAATTTGAGAAAGTTTTGAATGAAAAAGAGTCTGAAATTTATAAACTCAAGTGTCAGTTGTCTGATGAAAAGGCTAGGGTGGAAGTCATGCTTGTAAAACACAATGATCTGAAACAAACACTTGCAGCAACCCAAGTAGAGTGTGAAAAATGGGTTGAGTCTTGCAAGGGGTTTGAGATGTTGTTAAACAAACAAACAGCATCAAATGTGAAGTTTGGTATTGGATACAATCACACTGCCCCTCCAGCTGATTATACACCAAAAAATCTTGACTGTGAGTCTGAAGGGGACAGTGTATACCAATCCACCAAATCTTCAGAAAAGTCTGATGCTGAAGAATCATCTGAAAGTGAGTTAAGTGCATGCAAATCTGAGTCTGAAACTGTAGATATTGAAACATATTCTTATTCTATTGGATGTACAAATGTCATCCAGGGTGAAACATGTCAGGATAGTGTTTTAATTGAGATTGATCCTGATGAAAAAGTCTCAAATGAATTAAATTTAAAACTGATTGAGTCAGATGGGCATGGCACTGGAGAGAATGATGCACGGCTTCTGATAAGCCAGAGTGTCTCATCAGCAGTTGTAAAAAACACTGGTAATGGTACAATTGCTGATGAGAAATGTATTGATAGACAAGTACTGAAGAAGAACTCTTCAGAGGTTGTCAAAGCATCAGTAGTTGTAACACAATCTACAAATACTGAAGCACCAAAGGTACTGAAGAACAAAAATTCAGTATCTATGTCTTCAGTACTTGTAGGTACTCACAAGGAGAAACACAAGAGAGTGCCTTGTGAAGTTTGTAGGTTGTTCAATCATTCTTCTGATGAATGCTGGTACAGAAGAGGATCTAAATTCAATAAAATTAAGCACAAAAACAAGAACATAATCAAGATGAAAAATGAATTTAGTTCCAAGTTTGTACCAGAATCATCAGTAGGTTCAAAATCTGGAAAACCCTCACAGGGAAATGAGTCAAGTAAATTCAAGAAAAGTAAAGGGGTTTTTTCAGATTCAAAGAAACAGCACTTGAAACCTTCTTCATTACCCAAAGAAGTTAAGGAAATGAAGCACAAAAATTTGATGTCAAGTATTGATGTTTCTAAGGAAATCAAAACTTTGACTCAAAACCAGCATCAATTGGTTATGATGTTGCAACATCTGCTAGGAAGAGCCAACCTAGTAGATGCCTCTGTTGCTTCATTTCATAAGAAGAAACCAAGGTCAAAAATCAAGGTTAAATCTTTTGAAAAGAATGATTCAAGTGTTGCTTCAAATGAAAATGTTAATTTTGTTTCTTCATGTGTTAACAGACCCAAAACCAAACTGGTTTGGGTCCAAAAGTCTAACTGAGTGTGCTCATGTATGCAGGGTCCTTCAGCATGCCAAAATAGCATCGGGTATGTTGACAGTGGAGGATCCATGCATATGACTGGGAGCAGATCTCTTCTTAATGACTATTTTACAGGAAGGAAGGGATTTGTTTCTTTTGGAAATGATGCTAAGGGTTACATTATAGGGAAAGGATATGTGTCAAATGGTGAGATAAGGTTTGATGATGTAAATCATGTAGAGAATCTCAAGTATAATCTCCTGAGTGTCAGTCAGATGTGTGATAAGGGTCACATTTCTCTTTTCACCAAGCAAGACTGTAGGATACTGTCTTCTGAAGTGTTGCCTCTGATTGGCAAAGTCTTGGATGAATATACTCTCCTTAAGGCTAACAGAGTGGGAAAGGTTTATGCCTTTGATCTGTCAAAGAAAATCTCTGTTAAAGGTCATCCTTGTTTATTTTCTAAGGCCTCTTTCAAGGAATCTAATCTGTGGCACAGAAGGTTGGGTCATGTCAATCTCAAAAACATGAATCAACTGGTGAAACATGGTTTGGTTCGAGGTCTTCCAATGAAGGATTTTAGTTGTGATGAGAATTGCACTGCTTGCTTGAAAGGGAAGCAACACAAGGTATCTTTTCCTTCAATTGGCGATCCCAAATCCACTGCTTGTTTGCAAATGTTGCATATGGATTTGTTTGGGCCAGTGAAGGTCTTGAGTATGGCAAAAAAGAAGTATTGCTTAGTAATTGTTGATGATTACTCCAGGTTTGTCTGGACTTTCTTCTTGCACTCAAAAGATGAGGTTGCTAAGTCTATTATAAACTTTGTGTTGTATGTTGAGAAACAATATTCTCTTCATGTCAAGTGTGTAAGGAGTGATAATGGAACAGAGTTCAGAAATCATATTCTGGATGAATTTTATCTGGCAAAGGGAATCAAGAGGCAGTACAGCATCTCTAGAACTCCTGAACAAAATGGAGTAGTTGAAAGGAAAAATAGAACTTTAATTGAATCTGCCAGAACAATGCTTGCTGATTCAGGCTTGCCATTGACTTTCTGGGCAGAAGCTGTAAATACTGCTTGTTATGTGCAAAACAGAGTTTTGGTGAATCACAGATGGTTGAAAACACCTTATGAAGTGCTTCATACTTTGACCCCTTTGATTTCCTTCTTCAGAGCTTTTGGTTGTCCTTGCTATATCCTCAATACCAAAGATCAACTTAAAAAGTTTGACTCCAAAGTTGATGCAGGATATTTTGTGGGATATTCTTCAACTTGCAAGGCTTACAGAGTGTTTAATTGCAGAACCAAGATTGTTGAAGAAACTCTCCATGTAAAGTTCAATGAATCACCAAAAGATCCCATCCCACAAAACCCTGTAGAGATGTTTGATTTGGATATACTGCAATATGTTCCATATCAACCTCCAGATGAGTCTGTTATTCTGGCAGATAATGTATCAACAGCTGCTATGGAAACTCACAAGGTAGTACTGATGATGATGATGATGTTAGTACTCACCTGTTCAGGTTTAGTGATTCTCTGCCAAGGTCTGCTAAACCTGATGCTCCTCCTGCTTCAGTGGTTCCTCCTAATACAAATGCTGATGAAATTCTGGAATCTTCTACATCATTTGAAATTCCTGCTGAACTGTTCCCTGGATCTTCATCAACATCTGCAACAACTGGACCTCCAGCAAACACTTGCACTAATCTTATTCCATATCAAGAACCGAAGGATCATCCATTATCTCAAGTTCTGGGTGACATTTATGCTGGTGTTTCAACAAGAAGCCAATTGTCAAATTTTTGTCTCTATGCTTTATTTGTCAGTCAGCAAGAGCCAAAGAACTATCACACAGCACTCAGAGACAATGGTGGGTGGAGGCTATGCAGTTGGAGCTGTTGCAGTTCAAGAAACAACTAGTCTGGGAGCTGGTTCCTTTACCCCAAGGTAAGTGTGCAATAGGCACTAAATGGGTGTTTAGGAATAAAACTGATGAAAATGGTCAAATAATTAAGAACAAGGCCAGACTGGTTGTACAGGGGTTTGTGACACCCCAGTCACTTTCTGTCCCCTCCGGACATGTAAAACATTTATTAAGAATGTTGTTTAGGTCCCAGAAAACTTTTTGTGTTTTGTTTGTAAACACACCCATTTTTTTTAATCATTTAAAAATGTAACACCCCGACCAACGGCGGAATCATCGGAGCGTACACGAAGTGTAGATTGTTCAATAGCACAAGGTTTCTAATTAGTATAATACTTACATCCAACATCAATACAAAAGTTACAAATCAACAAGTCTAATTAAATAACTATGTCCAAGCTCTAATATGATAATCAGTCAAGTATAGTTTGCAGTTCCACCTGAAACATGTTTAAATAAAAAGAGTCAACTATAAAGTTGGTGAGCTTCACATGTTTAAGCACACACACCAAAATAGTTGAATAAAATGTTGATAAATGTTATAAATAATATGTGTAACCAAGCAATATGAACATACAATATTGAATTAGTAAATAAAGCAGATCAACTAATGTTAACAGAATAATGTTTGACCATGGTAAGCATCGTAATGCTTGAACTAGTAACTATCAATGCGGGCTTCCCCCGAAGGGTAAATCAAACACAGTGGAATGGCCGGTCAATAGATCTATCATAGTCACTAGGGGTGATCAATGCAAAATGTTAACTAATGTTCAATATGTATAATGTCATAAACTTGTTTCACATAAATAGTTTAGAAGTTTTGATAACATGTTTCACCCCAAATAAATAAAGCATAAAAAGGGGCTATGAAGACTCACCTTGATTGATGAGCTAAGCGTTGCAATTAAATGACAAATATGTAGTCCAAATATTGTCCAACTCGAATTAGCTTAACCTATAATTAAATCGCACGCAACTATGTAACTATGACTTTGCATAAATTTCATAATGTATTTGTGTTCCATATGTTTATAACTAAATCGTTAAATAAAACTTTATATTAATTGTTTACAAGTCGTTTATTGTTTTAAAGTTTATAATATTTATATATGTTCAAAAGTAATAGTAATTCTATTATATTAATATTATCAATATCATTGATAATAATAATAATAATTATATTACTAATGATATTATTTGTAAAATTAATAATACTAATAATACTAATGTTAGTAATAATAGTAATAATCATAATAATAATAATAACAATAATAATATTTGTATTAATAATATCAATAATAATTATAATAGTAATAATAATAATATTTGTATTATTCAATAATAATAATAATAATAATAATAATTGTTATTTGTATAAATAATATCAATAATAATTGTAATAATAATAATGATAATATTTGTATTAATAATAATAACAATAATAATAATAATGATAATAATAATAATATTTGTATTAATAATAATGATAATAATAATAATAATTATAATAGTTTCTGTTATTAATTATAATCATAAAAATAATGATCATAATAACTATTATATTATTTATAATATTAGTAATAGTAATATTAATACATTTAATAATGATAATAATAATTAATAATAATCTATATTGTATTAACCATAATAATAATTAATAATAATAATAGTGTTAACTAAAATAATTAACTAATAATAATAATTATATCAATCGTAGTAATAATAAGATAACCATATCCATATTAAGATAATAATAATAATTAAAATTTATTATAATATTTATAGAATTAATAAGAGCATAATAATTAATAGTAATATTAATTTATCATAAAATTAAATAATAATAATAATAATTTAATGATAATCATTTAAATAATAAGATAGTATTAACATTGTAACAATACAATTAAGTAAATAAATAATAAATGAACCAAATACACTTTTATATATTTAATTTAAAGACATAAGTTTATAATTAATTTAAATAAATTACTTAGACTAAATAACATTTTCTTTATAAATTTAATAGTTTTTAAGTTTATAAAAATTTAGGTGAAATCAGATTTTAAAAAGGATTAATAATTAAAAAAGTTATAAAAATATTTGTAAAAAAAAAACTGCCAAAACGGTCGGAACCCGGTTCGAACCCGCGACCTTTACTCCGGAATCAAACGCGTTTACCAGTCGATCTAAGGCCGCAGCCGCGATAATCATCCGTTTATAATTGTTTTAACATAAGCTCCGAACGAAATCCCAAATTCAGTTTATACAATACGAGCCCTAGTTTCTAAACCCACCAAATTCACTCGAATTCGAATTTAATCGACTACAAAACCATGGGGCTTTTATTAAGGACCTAAAACCGAGTTTATTGATATATAGAAAACTTACCTTTATACACGAATGAATAGGTTTCAGCAACTGGTTCGAATACGTCTCAGCCGAAGCTTATGAGCTTGATTTCACGATCTGGAGTGTTGTTTTAGTTTATTTGAATGCGCAGAAAGGTTAGTCGAGCTTAGATGCACCCATGGTAGAGTTTAATTTGAGTTTTATGCGTGTATATAGATTTTAGAATCCCGATTGAATCCGGTCGTTTAGGCTACAATTTCGGGATATTTTGACTTCAAACAACGAATTTGGGCTTGATAACGATTCCATGATATTCGTAGTTGTTTAAAATTCAAATTTTGTTGAGTCTTATCCATTGATTCGCGTTTTAGATAGAGTTGGGTCGAATTTGGGTCATGGGTATCCATTTGGATATATGGGTGAAAGAGATGATGACTTTGGGTGAATTGCAAAAACAGTCCCTCCTTGTTTTCTTCTAAAAATCAGTTTTAAACTTTTCAAAATAAGTCCCCATAGTTTTCTTAAACCTCTTTATAAAATATATAACTTTAAAAACTTGTTTAAATAAAATAATAGTAATAATAAATTTATTAAACTTATTTTATAAGCTTTTCAAAACTTAAATTTATTACTATAATTATTATTTATTACTTTTCTTGTTTATGTTTTTAATACTTTATAAAACTTAATTATAAATACTTTAAACTTTATTATTATTTGTCTTATTAATATTTTAGTATTTTTTTTATATAAATTTATGTATAATGTAATATCTATATACATGTGTGTGTATATATATATTATATATATATATATATATAAATGTTTAAAATTTCCCATTAATAAAATGAATTAATCGAAATGTTACAAAAAATTAAGACATGTCAAAGTATATCCACATACTTATAACAAGTTAACTTCGATTCACCACTCCAATCTTTTG